>CASHTH010002579.1:0-42626 GCA_030341885.1 Geodia barretti | reverse complement strand
CCGTGAAGCACCCGCAACCTGTTCTTGGCCTGCGAGCCCAAGGCGGGCTGGCGCCATGTGGCCATCACGGAGCGGCGCACCAAGGAGGACTTCGCCCAGCAGATGCGCTGGCTGGTGGATGAAGCATATCCCGACGTCCCGGTCATCCGCATGGTCTTGGACAATTTGAACACCCATAGGGTGGCGTCGCTGTATGAAACCTTCCCGCCAGCGGAGGCGCGGCGCATCGCCAAGCGTCTGGAGTTTCACCACACCCCCAAGCACGGCAGTTGGCTGAATATGGCGGAGAGCGAGTTCAGGATCTTCTCCCGTGGCTGTCTGAAGAAGCGCATCCCCGATGAAGAATCTCTCTGCCGCGAGGTCCATGCCCTGGAACGGGGGCGAAATCAGGCTCAAGCCCAGATCAACTGACGTTTTGGCATCCTCGATGCCCACGCCAAACTCCATCGCCTCTATCCCATTAATTCCTGACTTGACCAGGTACTAGGTTCCAATGTTTACACAGATGGTAAACCCGCTTACAAGAGGTTGCCGCAACTCGGCTTCCATCATTACTGGGTAAATCACAAGGTAGGCCAGTACGTGGACGGCAAAGTCACGGTACACGGCGTTTAAAGCCTCTGGGCACTTATGAAGCGGGGCTATGTCGGGAATTGCCACCACATCTCGCTCCATCACCTTCGCCGGTGCATATCAATCACTGTCCAGTAACCGCCTCTCCAGGTGGGGCCATTCCAACGCACCTTCGCTTACTAAGTCCCCGTTGCCCCGGTCCAGCAGTTATTGACCCAGGTCCTTCCTTTCTGCAAACCCTTCCAGACTCATGACGGCCTGGCTGAGCATTGTCTCATGACCCTCGACCTGGTCGCGGGTGCCGTGCACCAGGAACGAGACTTCTGCCTTGATCCCGCCCTCAGTGCCTTCATACACCAGGTCGGTTACCGACTCCGAGGTTAAACGCACCTGCCAACGCCCTACCGGTCCGGGTGGCATGGTGAATTCCATTCCGGTCCAGACCAGCTCCGGCTTCACTACACCATCCAGCCACCGCTTGCCCGCAGCGGAAATCGGGTCTCGCAGAGCTGTTTCTTCACCGGTGAAGGTGGCAGCATAGTCGGAGATGACCCACCCTACGTCGAATCGGAGCACGTTCTCATTTTGAGCAACCCACTCTCGGGCGGCTGCAATGGCCTGTTCCTCAGTAAAAGGAGGCAGGGGTGGAGCTTCAGGGTCGATGGTAGGGAATGGAGTGGCGGTAGGAATAGAGGGCGGGGACGCGCAGGCGCTGCCGGCAAGCAAGCCAAAGAGCACGGCCAAGCATGCCAGATAAGCCAAGTAACGGGTTAACACGGTCATCTTGTGGTCTCCTGAATCGAATTAGCCGAGCCAATGTAACCGGCACTTCCGGCGAAAACCTTCTGTACGAGTCTCCCCTGACAGCAGAGGCAAGCTTAGTCCCGGTAGTAAGTGCCAGGAGCACATTCGAGGAAGTTGGGGAGCCACCTTGACGGAGGGCGTGTACCAGATGAACCGGCCAGTGGACATATCGTACACGCGGTAGAACTTGGACCCGCCGGGCTCCTGCACCAATGGCAAAGGGCTCCCGGGCAGCCGCAGCGGTGTATAGGCTACTACCCGCTCCCCCAGCAGGTCGATCCAGACTCCCAGCCCAGTGATGTCCTTGTAGGACCGGCTACGCGCCGACTTGCGGGTACCTGAACAAATCAAGTACTCCCATTCCCCGTCCGCTGAGGTACCCCTCTCCCACTTGACGTGTACCAGCACACCTCGTGTGCCTCCTACATCCAAGCCCGCCGTGGGCTGCGTGTCCCAACTGACGGTCCATGCCTGACCACCACTGATGCGTTCCGGTACCCCGGACCCATCCAGGATGCGGAGGATAGTGGAACGCTCCTCCGCAGTCAGCGTTCCCGCGTACTGCTGTCGCGTACGGTATTCCTGCTGGGCCAGGACGTTGTAATACATGCAATTGCCCAGTGCCAGGACCAGGCATAACCCAAGAGCCAGCAGAGCCCAGCGGCACCAAGCATAGGACCAGCACTTATTGATCATTGCTTGCTTAATCCTACCGCTCACGTCAGCACAGGGCGGGTGTTAGAGCGTTCTGGGGGCAGGGCATGCTGGACGGTCCCATCGGTCAGCACCGCGAGCACCGCGCCCTCCAACACTGGGACTGTAGGTGTCCACACCGCTTCGCATAAGACATAAGAGTGGGGCAGAGTGGGAGTCTCCCCCCACACCCCGACCTTCACCCCATTGCTGGTAAGAGGGGCCACGCCGGTGAAGTGAGGCACCGCGTCCCATAGCTCTTCAGCAGCCATTTCCAAGAGCATGCGGTCCTGCTCTGTTGTTTGCGGGAACTCGCTGGCAACGCCGAAGGGTGCGGGATAATCCGGCGCCGTAGGCTGGGATTGGCCCGCAGTCCACAAGACCAGGAACACCAGGACGGCAACCACTGCGGCCAGCAGGGCCAGCAAGCCGTTGGGAAAGTTTAGCAGGTTTTCGCGTCTCAAGTCCTGCGCCTCCTCAGACTGGTCCACACCAGGGGTACCACCAGCCACAGTATGATGACGGCCACGACCAGCCCCAGAGTAGAGCGGAAGACCGGCAGATGGAAGGGAAAAGGCGGGGGTTCGCTGGAATCCCACACGACATAGAACTGGCGCCCCCCGCCCCAATCGAGTACCAGATCTACCCGGTCCGGTGGATGCTTCAGCTCGACCCTCTCCTGGAACTCAAAGCGTCCCAGCGGGGCCATGGGTCCCAGGTCGAAGGAATGGGTCTCTCGCTCGAGCCCATTCCAGCCCACCACCGAGGCCCATAGTTGGGGAGCGCCCCAACCCAAATTCTGGATGTCGGCCCGCAGGTCCAGCACCTGTCCAGTCACGTCTGCCTCGGTTGATCCATGGATCTCCGGGGGACGCCAGGCGGTGGCAAAGAACCGGGACGATCTGCTGATCACCGCGCGCACGTCCTTGTTGCTCGCACCTGACAATCTCAGGGAGATGGTCAGATCGTTCCGGCCTCCCCTGACAGCTTCCAACTGGGCGATATTGCTGGACCTCACACTGATGGTATCGGTCAGCTCGTGGCCCGAGCTGCCGCCCTCTATCATATCGACCATGGACCAGCGGAATCCGGGCGCTGCGACGCGCTGGGTCTTGAACTGGTAGACGGCTTTGCCATTCCAGCTAGCCCCGAGGGACACAAAGTCGTCCACCTCGCCGGGTGAACCCTCCAGCTGAAACGCCAGCTCCAGGCCATGCCAGAGGGAATCGCCCTGCCTTGCCTCTGGAGGGAGTTCCAGGCTCACCACGGCGGGGGAGGATGCCGTTACTACGACATCCTCCGTCCAACCCAACTCCTCAAAGGTCCAGCTATAGGGGCTGGCAGTTGGGCTTGAGGCTACTGCCCCCACTGGCAATAAGGACAACAGCACCAGCACCATGGATATGACGTTAATCATCTTGGTTCGGGATGTCGACTACAACGCCCCAACCATCGCTTTCGTAGCGGTGTGTTGGATCACCATCATCATTCACACCGCCCTATCGATACGACGCCCGTTACATCGTTACGCCAATTGGTAATGTTGTTCTGGGGGTCCCAATCATAGGGAGAGTCATCCAAGTTGTCATCTATACGTTCGAACCACCAGTCCTCGTCTTCTTCGAAGCTGGCGTATTCGTTCTCACATGGCCAACCCTCATTGTCTCGGTGGAGGGGAAGCCACCACATAATAGCCGAGATCGTTATTGTAGCTGCGGTCGTTGTCGGTGTTCGCATAGAAACGCATGTGAGCATAGTTCCAGTTACAGTTCACCACATCTTTGAGACCACGGTCTCTATCCCAATAGGAAGACTGTTCCTGATGACCATCATCGACATGGGCCCACTTGGCACTGGCAGTGCCAGTCAGAGTAGGAGTAATGTAGGGCTCGCTACCCGATCCGTTTAGCTTGCCCTTGACATAATCGACCTCGGCATCATTCTTGAAGATGAATCGCATGCCCCAATCGACCTTGCTGGATACCGCACCATAACTGTAGGTAGTAAAGTCCCAGTTATAAACGTAGTCTGTCTCTCCAAGGAGCTTGCGGCTGAAAGAACCACTGGGTGCGGTGCTGGCATGAGCCGCGTTCGGGAATGCGAAGAACGCGACTGCCGATACGGCCAAGTACCCGAAGGCCACGGCAGCCAATACCGTAAGTGACGCCAGTTGCAGTTTGTGTTTCACTGAGTTGCCTCCTGCCCGTTGTGGGCTTAGTCGTCTTCCGCACCAGCCGGGCACGCCAGGGTGAACTCCCTGAAGTTCCCGTCATATACCTTTGCATCGTTCGCAGTGTCATAAACCTTCACGGCCTCGGTATCGCTCATGGCATCCGGCCGGGGCTTCGTATAATCCTGAACCCCTGGTAGGGAGCGGTTCGGTTGGATCACCCCGTAGCCGACCACCTCCGAAGCATCCATATCCACCGTCACCAAGAGGGCTTTGATATTCCGCACCATCCCGCCCACCTCGACCAGGCGAGTGCCTTGGCAGCGAGTTAACTTCCAGGGGCCATCATCGTCGACGGTGTTCGGCCAAATGGCCTTTAAGGACGCCATCTTGGTACCGTTTGTGGTGAAGTGGTTTAATTCCTCGTCCAAGACCACCCAAGTCTGGTTGTCGTTGATGTCCTCGACGATGCCAGAGTCCTCGACAATCGTGATGGCCCGCTGGCTTTCCTGCGCTGTAATGGGAACTGGCTCGTTGTAAGGGACTGCGGAGTAGCCGGGAGAGTAGTAGTCAGCCGATAGGACCGTCACCGACGTGAGTCCCACAATCACCAGCAGCACCGCTATCAGCAACCTGGGCCGATGTAACTTAAGCGCCATACTGTAACTCCTAATGTTATTCCCACCCCGCTGGACGCCGCTCCCTCCTTTCGCCTCAACTGTCATCTGGGGGTCGGGAACAGGCACGTTACCAGCATATAAAGAGCTATGCAATCCGAGGTATTGCTAGTGGGCACCGCATTGAATAAGTGACGTTGTTGCCGTGGCCTGCAGGAAGATAGGGGTTATACCTACGGTTACCGATGAGAATGGACCGCAATCCGTAAGCTAAAGGGGTGAGTCAGTCGCGCCGAATTGGATGAAAAATGATCTCAACCTGAAGGCTGAGAATTTCGTTCCGGGTTTGTGTGCCGAGAAAATTGCGAAACTCTCTGCCGCGGATGTTTCCCGCAATGAGTCGACGATTTTCGTTAAAGCCGGCAAGCCGAACATTGCCTTAATTGATACCGACCTCTTGGACCTATCCAAAAGGTGAGTCCTAATCGGACCGGTTTATAGAACTCTCCTTACAAGCAGAAGCACAATCCTGTCGATTTGTTGTTGTCCAGCGATTCCGTCCCCAATTTTGAAAAGCAAAAATGTCACCATGGTCAGTCTGCGGCCATCTGGACTTGGGCCAGGCCCTCAGCCTTGGCCCGTTCCTTGGCGCTGAGCAGTTTGGTAGGCGGACTGTCGGCTTTAAGGTATTTCCCGACGGTGTTCTTTGCCATACCCAGTTCCCTGGCAATGGCCCTCAGGGACAGTCCCCGGCTTTTGGCCTGCTGCACCGCCTCCCACCGGGCTTGCTGGGTGGGGGTAGGCTTGCGGTGCAACTGGTGGCGCACCGGTTTTTCTTTTCCGGCCCGACCCTTGCCGGTGGCCTTCCTGGCCTTGGCCCGCTTCTCCACTGAGGAGTCCAGGGCAGCCAGGAGCTTCCGCTGGTCTTCATCCAGGTGGCTGCTGGCCGGGCCACTGGCAGGCTGTGGCTCATCCGGCAGAGGGGCACGGCCGGTGCCTTCTCCCCACCGGGCTGAGGCGGGCGGTTCACCCTCCTGGAAATCAACGATTTCTCCCTGGTATCGGATCAGCAGCTCCCCGTCGGCCCTTTCCAGCACCTCCACCTGGAGCCCGGCATAGGAGGGCCGTTCCGCCCCAAGCAGCAACTGGAGGACCCGCCAATTGTAATGGACCGTGTTGTCCCGGGCCACCTTGCGGGTGTGCCGGATGCTGACCGTCTCGGTGAGAGACAGGTCGTCGGGCACTTGGCGGTAAGCCGGCTCGGCCTGCTCCGCGGCCACGGAGAAGCGGGCGTTGAACCAGGGCAGATATTCCTGCAGGACGGCATTGGCCTCTTCCATATTAGTAGCGCCAGCCAGGCGGAGCTCGGTGACCAGCCGGTCCTGGAAGGTGGACGCCGTCCGCTCGACCCGTCCCTTGGCCTGGGGCGACATGGCGAAGATCTGCTGGATGCCCAGTGCCCGCATCACCCGGGCGAACTGGGTGGACTCGTAGAGCACCGGCCCCTGGCGGGCGTTGTACTTGAAGGCGGCGTGGCGGTCGCTGTACAGGGCCAGGGGGATTCCCCACTGCCGCACCAGCCCCTCCAGCAGGACCAGGTAGCCCCGAGTGTCTTCGGTGGGGTGGAAGATGGCCTGGGCCACGGTGCCGGTGGCGTCGTCCACCGCCAGCAGCAGGACGAATTTGTCTGCCCGCTCTCCCAGCCAGGCATGGGGGCTGCCGATGCCAGCCTTCACCAGGATGCGACGCACCGTCGGACGGCTCAGGTCGATTCCCTCCCGCTCCCGCGCAACTCGGTGAAGTGGCTGTGGTTGGCGCCGGCATAGCCGTTGCTGGCCAGTCTCACCACGGCCGCCGCGGCGTCTTCTGGCACGGCGTTGTGGGGCCTCCGTCCCCGGTTGCCGTGGGCCAGCGCCGCGGGACTTCCTTTGCGGTAGGCCGCCAGCAGCCGTTTGGTGTGGCGTTCACTGATTCCCATGATCTCGGCGGCCTGGGCGATTGGAAGGTGGTATTCCAGTACGGTGTTGAGCACTTTGATCCTTGCCTGTTCTCGCTGTTTCAATGTCACTTCCCTCATAAGAGTGACATTTTCGCTGAACAGTTAGCTGGTGACCTAATCGTAGAACATCAACACTGTCGAAGTTCAGGGGAAATGTCCGCTTAAGTGTTCAGCAGAAATGTCCTTCGCCTAGTCTGCGATGATATCAGAAGCTGGTGCCGGTAGGAGTTGCCGGGGGCCGACGCGTCGGCGGACTGTCGGCGTCGATGTATCTCCTCACCGTGTCTCTGTGAATTCCCAATTCCCTCGCCATCCGTCGGATGGACATCCCCTGAAGCTTGGCCTGCTGCACCGCCTTCCATCTCTCCTGCTGGAGAAACGTCGGCCTCCGTGGCGATGCGACGACCCGCAACCCGGCTACCTCCGCATCGTCGATTGCCGCAGCGTGAGCACCTTCTTCTTGATCTGGCTTTGCGCCCAGCAGATCGAGATCTGCAACCGAAGGTTTTGACGCGAGTTCGGGATCGGGGGTCGGGATGGCGGCAGATGGGGAAGTCCCGTTGCGGCTTCGGAGAGATGCCGGACTGGGCGGCGCTTCCTGGGACGCAATGATGCGTCCCTCATGTTGTAGCGACAGCCGGCCGTCCAGTCCCCTCCAGCACCACGACGGCCGCTCCGGCGTAGCTGCGGCGTTGCTGAGTGGGCAGCAGTTGCAGGGTGTGCCTGTAATACTTCACGGTGTTGTCCCGCGCCACTCTCCTGCGGTGCTTGAAACACAGGATCTGCCCCAAGCGCGACTCCGGATCCATGGGACGGAATGCGGGCTCGGGACACTGGGCCGGAACCCCAAAGCGCCGGTTGAACCTGGGCAGGAACTGCTGCAACACGGCCTTGGCCTGTGCAACGGTGGTTGCTCCGGCAAGTCGGAGCTCCGTGATCAACCGGTCCTGGAAGGTTCCAGCCGTCCGCTCTACCCTCCCCTTGGCCTGGGGCGACAGGGCGAAAATCAGTTGTGTCCCGAGCTCCTCCATGGCCCGGCCGAACTGGGTTGGCGTCCTGGTGGGCTGATATTCCGAACGGTGTATGAAGACAGCGTGCCGGTCGGTGTAAAGGGCGAGAGGAATGCCGTGGCGTCGTATCAGTCCCTGCATCAGCAGGAAGTAACTGCCGGTATCCTCATGATCGCAAAAGAGGGCGCCCAGAACGCAGCCTGTGGCATCGTCCACCGCAAACAGGATCGTGAACTGAGGTCCGTCCTCGCCCAGCCACCGGTGGTAACTGCCATCCAACTGGATCAGCATGCCCTCCCGTGGCATCCGCTGGCGGCGCACCCGGTGCTTGGGCGGGCGCCTGCGCCTCGGGACTGCTGAGGCCGGCGTTGACCAGGATGCGCCTTAGCGTGGTCCGGGCGATGTCGAGGCCCTCGCGTTCACTGAGCAACTCTGAAGGTGGGTGTGGTTGGCTCCCTCGTACACCGTGCGAGCCAGGTGAACCACCCTGCTCCTGGTCGTCTCGGGTATGGCGTTGGCCGGCTTGCGGCCCCGGAGACCATGGGCAAGGGCGGCGGCTCCCTCCTCCCGGTAAAGCGCCAGTATGCGCCGCGTATGTCGCGGGCTTATTCCCATAAGTGTAGAGGCCTGTTCCAGGGTCATGTGCTCCGCCAGCAAGCTGTTGAGAACCTGAAGTCTCGTCTGTTCTTTGGGCTTCAATGTCACATTCTCCATGAGGTGAGTGTGACATTTCTGCTGGCCAGTTAGTCAGGACGCTTTCGCTGGACGTCAACATTAGGGCGGTGAAAATGTACCACCCGCGGCCTTCCATAGGCTGATTATCAGCTCTGGAAGGTGCGATGGATGTTTCACGTGGAGATGTATTTTCAAGTGCGGCGGGCCTGCCTGGTGGAGGGGATGAGCGTTCGGGAGGCTTCCCGAGTGTTCGACCTGCACCGGGACACGGTGCGCAAGATGCTGGACAATGCGACGCCCCAGGGCTACACGCGGCAGAGCCCGCCACGCAAGCCGAAGCTTGAGCCTTACACCGGCGTAATTGACGCGATCCTGGAAGCCGATGGCCGAGTTCCCAGAAAGCAGCGCCACACGGCGAAGCGGATCTTCGAGCGATTGCGGGACGAGTACGGGTTCGATGGTCAGCACACCATAGTCAAGGACTACGTCAGGGAGCACCGGCGTCGGGTCCGGGAGATGTTCGTGCCGTTGACCCATGGACCGGGCCACGCCCAGTGCGATTTCGGGGAGGCAGTGGCGGTGATCGCCGGTGTGGAGCGCAAGGTGCACTACTTCGTGCTGGACCTGCCCCACAGCGACGGCTGCTTCGTGAAGGCCTATCCGGCGGAGACCACCGAGGCCTTTCTGGACGGCCACGTGTCGGCCTTCGCCTTTCTGGGCGGGTCGCCCCAGAGCATCCTGTACGACAATACCAAGCTGGCGGTGGCCAGGATACTGGGCTACGGTCGCCGGAAGCGCACCAAGGCCTTCACCGAGTTGCAGTCCCACTACCTGTTCGAGGACCGGTTCGGTCGTCCTGGCAAGGGGAATGACAAGGGCAATGTCGAAGGCATGGTGGGCTACGCGCGGCGCAATTTCCTGGTGCCGATACCGGTCGTGGCGAGTTTCCCGGCGCTGAATGCCCACTTGGAGGGGCGGTGCCTGGAGCGGATGGACGCCGTGCTGCGGGGACACACCGAGACCATCGGCCAGCGGATGGAGCGGGACCTGGAAGCGCTGCTGCCGTTGCCAGCCGCGGCCTACGACGCCTGCGATCAGCAGGCCAGCCGTGTGAGTTCGCTGTCCCTGGTGCGGTACCACACCAATGATTACTCGGTGCCGGTGGCCTACGGACACCGGGACGTGCTGGTGAAGGGCTACGTGGACCAGGTGGTCATCAGCTGCGGAGCTGAGGTCATCGCCAGGCATCCCCGCTCTACGAGCAGGACGATTTCATCTTCGATCCCATCCACTACCTGCCGCTTTTGGAGCGGAAGACTGGGGCGCTGGACCAGGCCGCGCCCTTGGCGGGATGGGAATTGCCCGAGGAGTATGCGACGCTGCGCCGGCGGCTGGAAGCCAGGATGGGACAGCGTGGCAAGCGGGAATTCGTGGGGGTGCTCCGGCTCATGGAGGATTTCTCCCACCAGGAGGTCCATCACGCCGTGCAGGACGCCCTGCGGCTGGGCGCCGTCGGCTTCGACGCCGTGAAGCACCTGCTGCTGTGCCGGATTGAAGGCAGACCGAACCGCCTCGACCTGGATTTCTATCCCCACCTGCCTCAGGTCAGCGTGCAGACCACCCGCGCCGGAGACTACCTGACCCTGTTGTCGGGGAGGGCGGCATGAGCGACCAATCCACGCTGCTTCTGGAGCACCACCTCAAGGAGCTGAAGCTGCCCAGTTTCCTGAGGGAGTACGGCAAGCTGGCAGCCCAGTGTGCCGCCGAGGGCGTCAGCCACCCCGACTACCTGCTCCGCCTCGCCGAACTGGAACTCACCGACCGCCACCAGCGCATGGTCCAGCGCCGGATCCGCGCCGCCCGCTTCCCCGCCACCAAGGGCCTGGACACCTTTGACTTCTCCGCCATCCCCTCGGTGAACCAGCCACTGGTCACGCAACTGGCCCGGTGCGAGTACGTCGAGCATCATGAAAACGTCATCGCCATCGGCAACAGCGGCACCGGCAAGACCCACGTCGCCCTGGGACTGGGACTGGCCGCCTGCCAGCGTGGCCCTGTCCGTGGGCTTCACCACCGCCGCCGCCCTGGTCAACGAACTGGTGGAAGCCAGGGACGAGCGCCGGCTGCTCAACCTGCAGCGCCAACTGGCCCGCCTCCGGCTCCTCATCATCGACGAGTTGGGCTTCGTGCCCCTGTCCCACACCGGGGCGGAACTGCTCTTCGAGGTCTTCAGCCAGCGCTACGAACGAGGCTCCATCCTGGTGACCACCAACCTGCCCTTCGACGAGTGGACCGAGGTCTTCGGGTCGGAGCGGCTCACCGGCGCGCTGCTGGACCGCCTCACCCACCACGTGCACATCATCGAGATGAACGGCGAGAGCTACCGCCTCAAGGGACACCCGGCAAAGCGCCGTCGTGCCATCGCCATCGCCGGATCCTCCGGATCCCAACTAGGCCCGCCGGAGCTCGACCAGCCCACGACCGTCAATGCGGCGAACCGGTGTGGTACAGTTTTGCTCCGCCCCACTGAGTAACATTTTCTCTCCGCCCTATGACAGCGGGTGTTCCGGGTCTCCTGTTTGTTCCCCTTCCAAATGAAGAGTGTCCCTGCACCAGTGATGCGCTCCACGCGGCGCACGATCAGTCAGGTCCACCACTCCAGGGCTTTGTCGGCATGGCGGCGTCCAGCGTCTTTCGGAGTGTGTAGCGTTGGTCCCAGGCTGATGAGCTTGTGGCCTCTGGCGGATTCGTGTGGACCAAGCAGCCGTCGATAGATTGACGTGCGCGTCGTGCGAACTACGCGCCACCGGTCGGTGGCCCTGCTCGCGGCGGCGCGCGCTTGATGCCGTCGGCGCCCGCAGCGTGGTAGGCGCTCAGCTCGTCGGGATCGTCGGCGAGTCGTCGTTTGGACCGGTCCGCTTTGGCTAGGCGTGCGCGATGGAGCCTTGATCACACGGGCCCCTGGTAGGTGGTAGATGCGCATCGCAGCTCAGGCCCAGGCGACCTCCACCTGTCTGCCGCACGGGCGGGCACAGGTGGACGGAACCGAATAGCAGGCGTACTGCAGGAGGCATGACGTGGTGATCGGGATGCACCTTGGCGGTACGCCAGTGGGTGACATCGTAGGGTTCGCGTCCCAGGGGACAGGGCATGGCGCTCATCGTCAGGAAGACTGCAGGGCGGCGGCGGTGGTGCCGTGAATGCGCATTCCGGCGACTGTCGCGCACCAGGGGTTGCTTCCGAACGGAGCTGGGTCGGAGTCTTTGACACGCGCCGCGCCTGAAAGTGAGATCCGCTCCCTGGCGTTTACGGATCGCTGCGACTCCACACATGGGCTTGTCCCTGGGGTGACGCCCACGGGCCGGACCGGTGATGAAGCCCTACGCTGGATGTATTCAGGAAGCCCCGGTCAGGCGGGGATGCAGGGCGTCCGCTCCCGCCACTGCGGCTGGGGAAGTTGTCGATGACCAGTATTTGGGGCTGCCGCTCGAAGATTAGGCCCAGGCAGCTGCGAGGCCAACGATCAACGTCCTCCAGCGTTCTGTGCCGTAGGCGGGCCACAGGAGCTGTGCCTGGGACTCGGGAGTAGGCCTAGCACCACCATGCAGCGCCCACACGCGCTGCCTTTTGCAGACTTCCTGGTCCTGGATGAGAGCCAGGCGGTTTTCGAATCCAGCTCGGGCCACTTCCCCAGGGACGCGCTGACCCATCCGCACCGATTGGCCCCGACCCCGGCTGCGCCGCCGCCAGTTACCGCCGTGCAGCCATCGGTACAGCGCCGCCGAATTAGGAGATCGGCAGCCCCGCTGGGACAGACGCTCCTGGATCCGCCTGAACTGTCGAGCTTGTCCTGGGTGGGTGATCCACTGGTAGATCTGGTCGTTCCAGGGGGCAGCGATCTCGTCGAAGGATCTGCGCTGCCGAGGCCCGCCTGGCTTATTCCGGCTCAGCGGCTCAGCTGACTCCTCCACTAGGGCTGGGTACGCCAGGGAACAGACCCATCTCTCGGCCGCAGCCACGTCTAGCCCGGCGCACCGTGATCCGCGATATGCCCGTGCTGACGCAGATCCGTCGCTCAGGCCTCTCTCTGCCTGCCAGCGATCGCAGCACTCTCTCTATTTCCACTAATGGGTCACTCCCGGCCACGGCCATCGCCGATCTCCTCTTTACTGAAGTGCTGCGCAATGGTCGTTCCGAGTTGGCTCCCCAGGGTGGGGTCAATGTTGCCGGTATTATAAAACAACGGTATATAGATTGGCGAAAATTCCTCGCTCTACTGTGGAGTCATAAGACCGGAAAATGCACTCAGGAGACGTCTTCTCGACGAGGAAAGTCCTCTGGCCAAGAGGCGAGGAGGTGGAGGGAGAGGACGAGACTTTTTTCTTTCTTCTTTTTCTTCTTTTGCTGACGTAAGCTCGCCGGGTCCTCTTAAAACGCAGGGTTAGCGACAGACTTAAGCCATCATTAACTGGTGCTCAACATCATTCGATTGCCCTGTGCTAAGCTTCATCGACTCCATCACATAGATTCTACTTGATCGCACAGGTACCAGAAAAGAACCGGGAGGTGTGATGTGTTGGCGAGTTCCCTGTATTCTCTGGCTAATCCCCGATTCTGGTACAATCATAGGTGACTTTGCCGCTGAGTCTTGCTGCTGGCCTGCGGCCACGCCCCTGCGAACTTGTTCCCTGAGCGGGAGTTCCTTCTATTGGCCTATTGATGGATGGGGAGACCAACTCCCGTACGAGCGTATTTAGCGACGACTGTGCGTGTGGAATGACGGCAGCAGTTGGCGCTGGATGGCGTTTCCAGCACCCCGCCCCCACTGCCGATTCCGGCTGGGGATCCTCCAGTTCAGTATGACCCGCTGTGCCCGACGGAAGAAGTGATCAACTGGTGGCCTTTCCGGCAGGCAAGGTCCCCACGATAGTGGCTGCTCCAGTGAGGAACTACACTTACAGCCGACAAGACGCACGGCAATGGAGTGCGAACTTCTCAGGATTATATGGGCGAAGACTATCGGCAGGCAGGCGTAGGCGCAGTGGCAGGCACAAGGATCGTTTGACAAACGTTGCATCCCACAACCTGACTACGAATCGCCTCTCAGATTTCCGCCAGGCACGCCTCACACCCAAAACGGATTTTCCCACTGATTGGAACCCGTTTTGGCACTACTTTCGCCGGGCAGAGACGTAGCCTAATCTATTTAAGTGTATCGCTGATACAAGGTATCGCGATCCACGTGAATGGGGGCTGGACCTTCTCACCGGACATAGGCTTCAATGTGTCGTTTCCTTGATATGACTTCCCCTCAGCCACGCAATTCGTGCGTTCCCCTGGGCGCAAAGATTCAGGAATCCACAGGGGA
Organism: Geodia barretti; assembly: GCA_030341885.1. Classification (NCBI taxonomy): domain Eukaryota; kingdom Metazoa; phylum Porifera; class Demospongiae; order Tetractinellida; family Geodiidae; genus Geodia; species Geodia barretti. The sequence goes on along the minus strand of CASHTH010002579.1, from coordinate 28,717 downwards.
GGTGAGGGTGTACATTATGTTTGCCGGCGGTCGGGCGGCGCCAAGCCGCCGCTAAGCCAGGTGGGGGGGACACGTTCCCGGGGGAAAACCGTACCGGGGAAGAGTCCCGGAAATGACGTCCAGGGGGGAAGAGTCCACTGCGGCAGGACAGAGACGGTAGGACACGTGGGAGGACGCCACGGGAAACAGGTTTGTGAGCACGCCGGAATCGCGCGTCGTTGCCGCGGGAAGTCACCCCATGCATGATGGCAGGCCTTTGTGGTTAGAGGCGCACCGGCGGTGGTTCCCCCGAATGTTCCAACAGAATTCTTTTTGCCCACAGTTGCGAATTACGAGAAAATTGCAAAACTCTATAAATTAGGGGGTGGTGGTGTAATCTGTTCAGAGTAAGAGTTGACCCGCTGAGAGCGAACCACGGCGGACCAATGAGACCCAAACCTCTCCACACTGTAGAAGCGCTATGAGACGCGGCAAAACGCTACAGGTACGTTACTATGAAAAAACCACTGAGACCTCCCTGTCTATATATACTGAAGAAGTCCAGACCATGCCCCCTTGCCTCCGGCCACCGGTCGGACCTTGTTTATACAAACAGTCTGACTGGCTTCTCATGAGCTCACCCAAGCGGTTAAGCTCTTTCTGGTTTACTTGGAAGCGGCGAGTCATCGGGGGAACGCGCGGCAGCGGCCTCGTCGATAATTGCTATAAAAAGGAGGTTCATCCTGGAAAGAAGGAGCGTGGTGTCGCGCGGAATGAAGGAAAAAGGGCAAATGTGGACGGTGGCGGGCGCGCTGGGGGGCGGCACTGTTTAGCTTGGGGACTGGTCCTGTGGTAGCTGCCGTCTGTTATAGTTGGCCGCGCGAGGGTCTACCCAGAACAGTTACGCACTTTGATAGCGTTCCAAAACCCAACAAACAAAAACCACTAGCAATATCCAAAGACGACAGCGACGCCAGGACTTAAAGACTCCCTCGCTTTCAATATCAAAGTACATTCTTATGATAGAGAATGACAACAAGGCCCCCCCGCCCACCAGAAGTCCGATCCCCCAACCAGTCCACCTTGGCGGTTAATTAAGCCGGGGCATTACGTGCCCACAAATCAATCCGCCAAAGTTGCCCCCAGGGCAATCGGAGTCCCGGAATCCTCCGATAGTAAGAACAAGTCCATAGCGGCCACGGTGGGCTGTCCACGAATAACAGTCCCAGACAGTCTACACATTACATCCTCACACCGTATTTTGACCTGCTCCCGCCTACGCTGATCCCTTCGGTGGCGGCACCAACAATTGATGGTCACCACCAGAGAACTCATCCTGCCTTCTGCTCCAATAACCAGACCGCTTGCTGCCGTCTGCTTCCCTTCCTATTCCCCAGCCACCCCGCCTGGCCGATAGGAGCAGCAAGCGGGAAGGGTGTTAGTGTTGCTGAGATTTCAAGGGCGCAGGAATAAGACACTTGCTATTGCCGTTGACGCACGGTTTGGTATTTAGCACTGGAACCCAAATCCCATTCCTCCGGGAATGACACCATTTTCGTCTACTGGTAACAAGTGATAAGCGTTGACTCCCCGTCAAGCAAGGCAACGTAGAATCCTAGGGGAGCAGTCGTTTGATCCTGCTTAGGCAGAGAGACGTGAGCTCCCGCAGACGAACGAGGTGGTGTGTCTCAGCACTGCACTGGGGGTTGGGTTTCGTCCAGACCAAAACCAGACGCGCCCGCCCGCTCTCCTTCTCTGTCAGACACGGCAATCCGTACACACTATGGTGTCGCTCAGGATTCTAGCGCCAGCGCAGAAGAAGCCACTGCACCTTAGACTCTCCCATCCTTTTTTCGGCCGGAACTCGAAAGTGGCAGAGGTTAGTTGTCGTCCTTGTCGGTGACGGGAACGGAGACCGTTGTTACCCACACCGCAAAAGCAGTGGTGCCGACCGCCAGTATTGCCAATACAACCAGGGCAGCGTTGCTGATAGTTAGGTACCTTTTCACCGACGCCTCCTTAGCCTCACGGATGCCACCAAGGCTGGCACCACCACCCATAGCACGGCTACCGCCGCCATCAAACCTATTGTGGAACGGAAGAATCCGCCACTGATCAGGGGTATCTTTGGAGGCTTTGGCGCATTGGCATCCCAGGCGATATAAAAATGTTTGCCCGATCCCCAGTCAAACTCCACATCAACGCGGCGCGGGACCCTGCCTTCCTCGAGAACTATGCGCTACATCTGAGAATCAACTTTGCAAGGGACTGGGAGCGACCTAGCGGTATAAAATTCCCGTGCATATTAAGTTTCCTACCGCTCCACATCAATACCGTAGCTTTTAGGGAGGGTGCTCCCCATCCTAGATTCTGGCCCCGCGCCTCTACGTCAACAGTGTTGTCATTCACTTGGGCGTTGGCTTTCCCCTTGATGATTGGGGGTCGCCAGGAAGTAACCACGACCTCGGATTCCTTGCTGATAACGGCGGTGATTTCTTTATTGCTGGCGTCCCGCAGACCGAGGGAGAATACTAGCTCGTTGTCCCCACCCTTGATGGCTTCATATTGCGCCACATTTGTGGAGGCCACGTCCATTACTGGCGTGAGCTCGTGCCCCATGCTGTATCCGTTCACTGCATCCGCTAACGACCAGCGAAATCCAGCGTCCAGGTTATTCATCTTCTTTGTCTGAAATTGATAAAAGGCCTTGCCGTTCCAGCGGCCATTAAGGAACGCGTACTCCCCTAACTCCCCGGGGCTTCCGTACCACTGGAATTTCAGACGGACGGCATACCAGAGTTCTTCACCTTGGCTAGCGTCCGTTGGAAGCCGAAACTTGACGGCAGCTTGGGACGAGTCCGCAGAAAGAACCACGTCCTCATCCCAGCCAAGCGCGGCAAAAGTTGTGCGCCCGAAGCCTTGGATAAGGCCATCCTCGGCCTTGGCGGATGTCAGCGCACCGCAGGATATGTTGGCCCCCAAGAGTATGAAGGCCAACATCACCAACGGCAGCGAACGAGTCCTAGTCACCAGGGACTTCAACGGCAACACCCCAGCCGTCACTTTGGTACTTGTGGTTGCCGCCGCCTATGTCAACCACCCAAGTGACTGCATTGTCCCAAAAGATTCCGTCCTCGACCACCGTCCAGTCATACTCGGTATCGGAACCCAAATAATCCTCTATCCGGTCACCCCACACACCCTCGTGATACTCTAGACTGGAAAATTTGTTGTCACAGTTAACCCATTCGTGATCCCGGTGGCTTGAGGCGACGATGTAATACCCCCAGTTGGAGTTGTAGTTCACACCTGAATTGGCGTAGAACCGCATGTGGCCAAAGTTCCAAGCGCAGCCGGGATTGGTCTTCAAGCCACGGTCGCTAGTAATGTTGCTACCTACATGAGTGGGCCCGTCATCGATGTGGGCGTATTTGCCAGTGGCCAGAAAATTAGTTAATTGCGGGTTAATATGGGGGTCTGCCCCGGCTCCGTCGATGCGGTCCGTAACATAGTCCACGTTTGCGTTCTCATGAAAGATGAAGCGCATACCCCAGTCAACATTATTCTCGTCTTGATCTTCGGCGGCCTCGAACGTCAAGAAGTCCCAGTTCCAGACGTAGTCGGACTGGCCGAGCGACTTCCGGTTCAGGGTCCCATCCGGAGCGATGTTGGCCTCCGCTAATGTGGGATTCAGAAGTAAATTGGCACCCGACAATGTGAGGTACCCCAAGGCTGCGACCGCAATTATAAAGAGCGCGGCAACATTCTTATTCAAAATTCTCATGGGTTTCTCCTGCATTGTTACGATTTGAAAACTCAATCTCTAGCAGTCTGTCTGAAAATTAGTTGCTAGAAAAGATAAGCGTTAATATCCGATGTCATTCGCCAACTAAAGGCCATGATGTGTCCATATTGGGAATAGTATTTTCTGCTGGACACGACTATCGTTTGGAACATTCTTTCTCAGACAGACTGCTAGTCGTCCTCGGTGCCTGGCGCACATTTGGCCTCCAGGTCCTCGATAGCGCCGTTGTAAACCAGTTCGCCGGTCTTGGCGTCGTAGATGGCGATCTTGTGCTCGCTGGTAAGGGGCTCGGCGAGGGCTCCCTGCTCCACATCTACACTATCCTCCGGAGCACCTATCACGTTGCCTATGACCGCCCTCTCCTTAACGTCCACGAAAAGAGCAAGCTTTTTGATGTTGCTGAACTCCATCGTCCCCACAGTCTTGCGGGTGCCCTGGCAGATTGCATTAGTCCAAGGACCGGAGCTTGTGACCGGGTTTGCCCAAGTAGCTTCCAGCCTTACGACCTCCTCGCCTCCTACTTTGATGTGGTAGAACTCAGAGGCTTCCCAATCTTGATTGCCGTTGATTTCCTTGACTACCCCGGAGCTGGCCACAATCTCTCTAACTTCCTGCTCTTCCTCTGGAGTCAAACTGGCGCTGGTAGGGATTGCCGGAAACAGTGGAGCCGTTGGGCTACTGCCTTGGGCTGCGTACAAACCCACGGAGGAGCCCATAATCATAATCCCCAGTAACACGAACACCAGAAGTTTTGGTTTGTAAATAGTTGGCATTAGTTTCTCCTTCTGTTGCACCCTCGCGGAATCACCCACAAGGGTGGAAAATAAGCGGCCTCTTTTGCTATCATCACCCCAGTCGGGGGTACCGACTACGGACGGGTCATATATTTGGGCAAGGAACTCACCTCCCTAATTGGATTCGTCCGGTAGACGGCCACCACTCTTATCCAGTGGTGGTCGTCCTAGTCGTGGATAGCTCAGCCTTCTGAGCGAAGGCAACCCTATCACACGACTTTGTGATAAATAACCCCTACCGGGGCGGGTGATAATTTCGGAATCTTAGGTGGACCCCATTGAGTCATAGAGCATCTCGTGGGGATAGCGCTACCCCGGAGTGCAACGCATTTGCATGGAAGCAAGCAAAAGAGAACCCACGCCCCAAATGGGGGCGTGGGTTCAAACAGAAATCTGGCGGTTCCCAGGAAACAGAGATACCCTGGAATAACGTAACTTCGGAACTGCGCCGTCCTTGTGGGCGGCATGATATAGTTAGGCTCATGGCCCATGGTGGTCTTTTCACCATTGGCGCCTACGGCCAGTCCAGTTGCTGCTGCGCTGGTCGGGCAGCCTGCAGGGCGTTTGCCCTGCGGGCTATTTATTTAGGTGTGGTGGTGAGTTATATAGAGTTTCGAGGTATTTGTCAACAGTGTTGGCTCGGGCTGAACAGCAAGCAAGTGTGAGATATTCTTCATATCTATGATTCACGATACTGGCCGAGTCGGGGGTGAGACCTTTCCACTTTTTCCCTACCTTCCATTAAAGGGGCATTTTCCCTTCGGATCAGCCTAACGGTAAAGAGGTAGAAGTCGGGGTGTTTTGAGGAACTCCAAGAGTGATGACGAGTAGTCAGTGAGTCCGATCATTTGTCACGGAAAGATCTCAGGCCTGCCGATTCGATAAGAACACGCCTAAAGGGTTCGGAGACGACGACGCTGAGGAACACCCCCTCAATTGTCAATGACACTGCCGACCAGAGTGGCTCAAGTTTCAACATAGACGGCACTGCCACTGCAATCAGCAACACGGGAAGAAAAAGGTGGTCAACTGCCAGGCGGGGCTGTTCCTGGCCTACGTGAGCCCGTTGGGACGGGCCCTGGTGGACAAGCGCCTCTATCTGCCGGAGAGCTGGACCTCGGACCAGGACCGGTGTGCGGCGGCGGGAGTGCCGGAGGAGCGACGGGGCTACCGGTCGAAGACGTAGTTGGCATTGGAGCTCCTGGAGCGGGCAGTGGACCTGGACCATCTGAGAGCCGGGTGGGTTGCGGCAGACGATGCCTTGGGGATGTCGCCCTCCTTGCGGGACAGCCTGGCGGCCCTGGGGATGAAGTAGGTTCTGGACGTACCGGCGGGCTTCACGGTGTGCCGGTGGAGCCCGAGTGGACGACTCCGGTCTACCGGGGACGGGGTGGCCCTCCCAAGCCCAGATTGGTGGATGGGCAGCGGCACACCATGGGGGAGCGGAACGCCGAATTGCCCGAGGATGCCTGGCTGGAGATCACGGTGCCCCAGGGAAGCCAGGGGCCAGGCAGCTACCAGTTCAGCGCCCAGCGGGTGCGGCCGACCAGCAAAAGGAAGCCCGGCGAAAGCCACTGGGCCGTCTTTCGCCGGAACCTGGACGGCAGCGAGCCTCGCTACTACCTGTCCAACGCCGGCGAGGACACCATGCTGGAGACCCTGGCCTATGTGGGTGGCTCCCGCTGGCGCATTGAAACGGAGTTCGAGACGGAGAAAAGCGACGTGGGGCTGGACGAATATGAGACCCTCACCTGGGCGGGCGGGCATCATCACGTGGCCCTGTGCCTGCTGGTCGGAGCCTTCCTGCTGAGCCTGCGACAGGCTTGGGGGGAAAAGATGCCCCGGGTCACGAGACCTTAGGTGTACCGGGTGGTCCGGGAGATGCTGCCTAGGGAACGGTTCGGGCCGGCTGAGTTGATGTGGTGGCTGAAGGAGACGCAGTGTAGTAACGAACGGGCCAGTCGCTCCCACGCCAAGCGCCGCGCCACCCTTCGCGCATCCACCGCTATCCCTCCTTAAACTGTCGTTGTAATACTAAGGGGCCGCTCTCGAAATGACCCTGCACGAATCGCAGTTGGTACCGGCTTCTGCTGGATTCACCCCGCACTTTGCACAAATGCCGTTTTCCCTCAAACGGCTCCTCCTTTTCTGTGCATTTGCATTTTTGCGCTGCCGTTGCTTATCCTTATCCGAAGTAAAAGGGTGCCGGAGGTCCGGTGGTGGCCAAGATGAAGGATCAGGGCGAAGTATCACAGTGTAACGATAATTGTACAATCCCCTTGGCCACGGTGCCGGTGGCGTCGTCCACGGCCAGCAGCAGGTCGAACTTGGGACCCCGTTCCTCCAGCCAGGCATGGGGGCTGCCGTCCACCTGGATCAGCATCCCCTCCTGGGGCATGCGCTTCCTTCGGAACCGGTGTTGCTGGGAGCGGCGACTCCTCGGGCTGCCGATGCCGGCCTTCACCAATATGCGGCGCACCGTGGGCCGGCTCAGGTCTATCCCCTCCCGCTCCCGCAGCAACTCGGTGAAGTGGCTGTGGTTGGCGCCCGCGTAGCCGTTGCTGGCCAGTCTCACCACGGCCGCCGCCGCTGCTTCCGGCACGGCGTTGTGGGGCCTCCGTCCCCGGTTGCCGTGGGCCAGCGCCGCGGGACCTTCCTTGCGGTAGGCCGCCAGAAGCCGCTTGGTGTGGCGTTCACTTACTCCCATGACCTCGGCGGCCTGGGCGATGGGAAGGTGGTATTCCAGTACGGTGTTGAGCACTTTGATCCTTGCCTGTTCTCGCTGTTTCAATGTCACTTCCCTCATAAGGGTGACATTTTCGCTGAACAGTTGGCCGGTGACCTAATCGTAGAACATCAACACCGGGACCGCTACCTTTGCTCCACTAAAGGGGATAAGGGTCGGATGCTGGACGAATTCACCGTAGTGACCGGTTTGCATCGCAAGCACGCCATCCGGTTACTGGCTGGCAGTAAGTACGAGAAGGAAGAGGGAACTCGCTGGCGGGAAGACGCATCTACGTTGAAGCCGTCCGTGAGGCGACGATAGTGGTGTGGGAGGCTTCGGACCGCATTTGTGGTAAGCGCCTGCATGCGGCGCTGCCTCACCTGGTGGATTCCATGGAGCGCCACGGGCACCTGCAACTGGACTCACTGGTCAGGGAAAGACTGCTCACCGCCAGCGCATCCACTCTGGATAGGCTGCTGAAGCCCATCCGGTCCACCGCTGGGAGTCGCGCCGTCGGGGACGCCGGAAGTCCTTGGGACGCCAGGTGCCGGTACGGACCTACAACGACTGGAACAAGCCCCCACCGGGCTACCTGGAGATCGACTTGGTGGCCCACTGCGGCGGTCCATTGTCCGGTTCCTTCATCCACAGCCTGGTGGTGACTTACGCCTGCACCGGCTGGACCGAGGCCGTTCCCCTGCTGGCCAGGGACCAGGGCCTGGTCCTGGCGGGCCTGGAAGCCATCCGGCGGCAGCTGCCCTTTCCCATCCTGGGCATTGACTCCGACAACGACGGCGCCTTCATCAACGAGACCCTGTTGGCGTGGACATCTCAGCAAGGGATCGAGTTCACCCGTTGCCGGGCCTACCGCAGCAATGACCAGGCCTACATCGAGCAGAAGAACGGGGCCGTGGTGCGCCGCTTCGTGGGACATCACCGCTACTCGGGTCCGCTGGCTGGTCAGATGCTGGTCCAACTTTACCAGTCCCTGCGACTGTACGTGAATTACTTCCAGCCCTCCTTCAAGCTGGTGGAGAAGAACCGGGAGGGCTCAGCCACGCTCAAACGGTACAGCTCTCCGGCTACGCCCTGCGATCGGCTTTTGCGGCACGAGGCGGTACGCGATGAAATTAAAGAGCAACTGACCCAGCACCGCGTCGGCCTGGATCCCGTAGCCCTCCTGCATTGAATCCGCGAAGCCCTGGCCGCCCTGGTGGCCCTTTCCTCTCCCGATCACGGTGAGCCAGCCCAGCAGGAGAGCCTGGAGCAATTCCTGTCCCAACTGCCTACCCTGTGGCAGCAGGGCGAAAACCGCCCTACTCACACTCCCCGGACCAGGGGACCCCGCCATTGGCGTACTCGCCGGGATCCCTTCGAGGGAGCGTGGCAGGAAATCCTGGGATGGTTGGAAACGGAACCCGACATCACCGCCAGGACAATACTGGGCCGGCTGTACTCGCGCCGTCCTGACCGGTTCAGCGACACCCACTTGCGAACCCTGCAGCGCGGAGTGAAAAAGTGGCGGGGAGTAATGGCCAGGAAGCTGGTCTATTCAGGCTCGGACCAATCCGTCCCGACTCTTCTTTCAATGCCAGAAGATGTCCCTGTTGGAGCCGACCACAGGGTCTGACTTTCGGTAACATTTTCTCTTGACGCAACAGGCCGGCAGAATTAATTGTCGTCTATCACCCGGCAATCCCGCTCCGCCAACAATTCCTGGATCCGGGTGAACTGCAGCTTGTCCTGGGTAATCCACTGGTAGATCTGGTCGGACCAGGGCTCCAGCTTTTCCTCGGTGGGTGCCGGAGGCACCCACGGACCCGAGCGGCTGACAGACGCCAATACACTCAACTGGTCATCGGTGGGGGCTAGCCCCTCCTTGACCACCCCTGCTTCCCGCCTGCCAGCGCCGGATCACTTTCCTCTTTCTCCAATCTGTGCACGTCCTTGTACGCCATCGCTACACCTCGCTTTCAAGTGCAGCAATGGTCGCCCATTGGACGCCCAAAAGTGGCCTCATGACCTTGGTTAACTCCTCTTTTCTTACCCTTATGTTCCTGGTGATTCACAGATCTCTGGCTGCTGGGGCTTCGCTGTAGGCGACGGCATGGTTATCAGCCATCTTTTTCTGTGGGCTGAATATAATCCTTACCTGCGTCAACGGGCTCTACCATGTCCAGCGTGGGGGCCGCACGATTAGCATCAGATTCCAGATGGAGAGCGCCAGCAGTATCAGGGCCGTCGGAGCGTAAAGGTGGCCCACCCCCGCCACTGAAAAGAAGACTCCAACCAACAGCAGAGACTGGGCCACCGCGAACGCCAGTGCGGCCAGGCCCCAAAGCAAGGAACGCCCCCTATGGACACTGCATGCGACACTCAAGCCGGCCGCAGCTCCTGGAACGCCAATGAGGGCGTACAATACCAAATCGCCCCACGCCACGCCGGGGTCGTGATGCCCGAACGGAAGCAGAAGGAAGACTACTCCAGCCCCTAAGGAAACCACGCCTGCCACAAGTGAAGTTACCAGTAGCCAATTTACCATCATGCTTCTCTGGCCCGGGAATAAAACTAGGGCAAGGGATACCTGTCGGCGTAGCACACCCAGTTCAATGGCCCAGGGGGATCCCCCTCGTGGCTGCACTCATAACCCCAGCTTCCGGCCCAAGCCGAGAACTTGGTCCGCTGCCAGTGTTCAGAGCCGGAAATGGCAAGGTTGTCAAAATTCCCCTCTGGTCTGGCTATAGACCGAACTAGACCCGCTTGGCCACCATGTATAGGTGCACTCTTGGGTATACCATGTAGTTACAAAAAAGGCCCTGCCCGATTTCTTCTATTGTGGCCACTGCCCACCGAGCTACCGTAATCATAGTAGTCCATCCCCGCAGTGGTCCTAGTCACAGCAATGTCAAGGGGCTCGTGGAGAGCGGAGGCAGACCCTCCTCGATACTCCTGAGATGACGCCCTCACACCCCTGGCGCCAGCCACTCCGGGATATTTCGTATCCGCAGGCGCTACCTCTTCCCCATTAACAGCATCCTCGTCGTCCTCGTCCTCTATCGGTTCCTCTAATCGGTCTGGACTGAAAGCTATCTTCGATACAATTACTGAGCAATCATCATCCCTACGGATGGGAAGTTCAAAAAGGACAGGACAAAACCATATTCAGAGGAGATAACCCGGTAAGGGGGGTCATGACTGTTGAGACATACCCGATACTGAAAAGCCAGTCCATCGGGGACCTGGCCGATGAGTACATGGCCACCCTGCTTGCCAAGGCGCCGGACTGGGTACATTTCAATCCTCAATGGGCCGGTGGAGGAACAAACACATCAGGACAATACCTCACCCTCAAATTCTCGAGGCAGCAAAACCAAGCCAGCTGCAGAGAAGACGGAGAGGCCCATATCTTTAGATCCAAATTCGCACCCAAAAAGTTGATCAGCTACGCGGTAACAATGAGCGTCTGTGAGGCCAGCGCGGGCCAATTACCCCAAAGCAAGAAAGCATTTCTGAACAGCTTCAGAGAAGATTAATCAAGATACCAGACAGACAAGGCCAGAACCCTAGCCAAGTAAAATCTCACTCTCTCCCCGTTCCCGGACCACCTGGAACGCCGGCCCTTGTAACCCCCCTGGAGTTCCGGGCAGCCAGGCCAACGACAACGCGGCCAGTGGAATCAACAGAACCCTGCGGTTTGCATTCTTCACCACCGAAGGGATAATCTCCCCACAAGTCCCCAAGGACCACACCCGGGAGCGCGAGGAACAAAAGCTCCCCGCAGAACCTCCCTTATAATCATTTAGCCCGGGGGAACCCCCCCGGAAACCACTGGCACCAGATAGAAACAGGGATTCACGATTCCCTCGTAACCACGAAAAAACAACCAGCGAGGAAAACTATGCCCACGGAGGCAATCCAGGACGCCGTCCTGAACGGCATCATTACCTGTAACCAGTGCAACGCCGAATGGCGCTCAGGCAGGACGAGACCGGCAACCAGAACCCCTACTTCACCTGCAGCCACCAGACGGGGCAAAGCTCCACCGGATGCCTGACCCCGGACCTCGACGCCCACCAGATCGACAAACTGGTGGTCGAGACAGTCATGGAAACGATCATGACCACCAAGCACCTGAACATGCTTATCGCCAAAACGGATCAGATGCTGGCAGAGAAACTGGAAGACCTCCAGGACTGCCCGATGGGCCAGGAAGCGCAGATGTACAGCAGAAACGACCTCCAGGTCATGACCACCAGCCACGACCTTCTGGTCCAGGCGGCAGGAAGCCCCCAGGCACTCCGGGAAGTGCTCAGCAAATTCATCGACGACATCCGGATAACGCCCGGCAACGCCGCCGTCCACTACAAGATCCCGCTGCCCCAGGGCAACCCCCTGGCCGGGCAATTCGAGCAGGACATCCCGCTGCCATTGGATACCCTGGCCAACCGGCTGCCGGTTCTCGGCTAGTCAGGCAGCAAGCTCGTCCTTCTCCTCGTCAGACTCCGTGGGCGGAATCAGACGGAAACCCAAATTGACGGCAAGCCGGCCAATATCCTCCATGACGGACTCCCAGGACTCAGCGGCAATGTCCTCATCGCCGTTCTCCCCTCCATTCTCCAAGTCTCCTGCATTGATCAACCGCAACTGGCGCGGTCCCTGGTTTCTCTCTGGCATTCCGGTGGCTCCTGCGGAACCACCTGCCCCAATGCAGCGTCATTACCGAAAGCAGTGACCCTGGGCCCAGGCTTGCATAAGCACAAGAACGGCTATTACAATAATCAATGAACACAAGGGCGGTGATTCCTGCGTGTTCTTCTTTCTGGTGGGGGTCGGCGGAGTGCAAGTCCGCCGATCCTCTTTTTTTGTCCCGAAGGTACCAACCAAACCTCATCGTGCAAGCCAAGGTTTAGAATACCCTCACCCGTTAAGTTTACCCAATGGATATATGGTATGTCCACCCCGATCTGTCACTAAAAGCAGGATTCTGCTAAGATAAACGTATGGCGACACCCCAAGCAACTGTCAGCTTCTAAATTGACATTCCATATACCTAAACATATAATACTATTCTCCCAGCAATTCAGCATCAGCCCGTCACATCCTTTACCCATTGCGAGGTGAGCCATGGCTGTCGTAACCGTCCAGGCATACGCATGTGAAAGGTGCAACTACCGCTGGACTCCCCGGGACTTCCCGGTCACCACCAACGTAGAAAAGCAACCCAAGGTATGCCCCAAGTGCAAGAACCCATTCTGGAACCGGCCAAGAGTCCTCAACATTCCGGCCGAGAACCGGGCAGCCTCCAGGGCGTAGGGAACCGCCCACGTCGAACCGGACCCAGCGGGTCCAACACCCAGTCTCCAGAACCCAGGGGGAAGAACATGACAGTAACCATGAAACGAATTCACTCAGTTGACGGCCCCATCCGCGTAGTGATCTACGTGCGGGTATCAAGCAGGAACCAAGACATCGAAAACAGCAGCGAAGCCCAGATAGCCGAGTGCAAGGCATACATAGAGAAGATGGGATGGACCCTGACAACCACTTACATAGATAAGGCCAGGAGCGGCCGCGACGATAAGCGACCCCAGCACAACCTGATGGTCCATGATGGAACAAAACAGGACCGGGATTTTGACAAGGTCGTCATGTGGAAAGTCGACCGCTACGCCCGGCACGCAGACTACGCAGCGCTGACCAGGGCAATGCTGCGCAGAAACGGCGTCGAGGTCATTGCCATCAAAGACCCCATAGGGGACGGCCCGTTGGCCCGCGCTATGGAAGCCTTTCTGGATGCCATGGCCGAGATCACGTCCGACGGCATTGCCGAAAACGTCAAAAGGGGAACCCGGCACCTGGCCAGGCAAGGGTATTACCTGGGCGCCATAACGCCCTACGGCTACCAGATCAAAAAGGTGCCAGTTGGAGAAAAGCTCCACCAGAAACTGGAAATAGACCCAGAGACCAGCAAGGTAGTCAGAGAAGCGTTTGAACATGGCCTGGCCGGCAAGAGCATCAACTACATCATCCGAGACTTCTACGCCAAGGGGGTCCCCAGCCCTACAGGGCTGCCCAAGTGGCGTGGAGGAACCATCTCCGGGATGCTGCACAACCCTGTCTACAATGGAACGATAGTCTGGTCGTCGAACACCGACGACGATGATGGAACGGTAATTTACCCCAATGCCCACCCGGGAATCGTTACCGAAGAGGAATTCGACAAGGTGCAACGCCTGATGGGTGCCAGGTACCACAAACCGAAGGAACCAAATAAGAACAACAACCCCAGGGAACTGGGCAGCAGCTACCTGCTGTCAGGAATAATCAGTTGCCGACTGTGCGGCGGCAAGATGAGCCCGCACCCCGCAAAAAGCGGCACATACGCTTACTACAATTGCAAGACCAGGATAGACCTGGGCAAGGACGTGTGCGACTGTCCTAACCAGAACTCAATAAAAATCGAAGCAAAAGTCATGGCACAAATCAGGGAGGACATCCTGGTAGATGCCAACATCAACCAACTCATTGACCAAGTCAAGGCCGACACCACCAAGTTCAGCGTGGATTACGCTGCCCAGATGGCGGACCTGGACAAGAGGCTGGAACAGATCAGCAGACGCCAGGACCGGGCCCTGGAGGCGTTCGAGATGGACACCATCACCCGGGAGAAATACCTGGAACGCATGAATGCCCTCAAGGAGGACCAGTACCGGCTGGAACAGGAGAAAGCCGACGCAGAGGCCATAATGGGCGAAGACGCGACGATTTTGACCGACCCCAACTCGGTCAGCGATCACGCCACCCAGCTCAGGGAATTCCTGGAGAACGTGGAACCCTCGGAGTGGAAGCCGATTATCCGAACCTTCGTAAGGAACGTGTCCATCGGCCACGACGAAGGGGTAATTACCTACAAGATTCCCCTGCCGGACGACGACCCCTTCACCCGCAGAATGACCAGCACCATAGACTTGTCTGGAAAAGTTCTTTCTTCTGTAAGCTCAGCCCCGTCAAAGGGGAAGGGACTCTTAAGATAATTACCTTAGTGTTTGTCTGGAGGAACTAATGCTCTCCCGGAGCGCGCAAAGTCTCTATTGGCTCGGTCGCTACCTGGAACGCGCGGGCAATCTCAGCCGTCTTCTGCAGCTTCAGTCCGAAACATTGATCGACCGGCGCATACGGGAAATTAACTTTGGCTGGAGTCGCATTTACAAGTACGTGCAACTCGACCCGCCGGCCGGCGATTTGGACTCGTTCGGTGACGAGGACTTCGTGCTTGCTGACTCTTTTGCGCTGGCGGACGACCTGACTTTTGAACGCTCCAAATCCCAGTTCAGTCTTTAGTTGCTTCGCCAACGGCAGGGAAAACGCCCGGCATACCCGGCACTGTATCAGCCCCGAAGTATGGACGTGCCTGAACACTTCGTACTTGAGACTGCAAGAGCAAGACATAGCCACCGTCTGGCAGTGGGCGCCTACCTCGTTCTACCAGTCCCTGGTGACCGAGATTGAGACTTTTGGCGGGTTGGCCGAGTGTACCATGTACCACGACGACCGCTGGAGTTTCCTGCAGTTGGGACGCTACGTAGAGCGTGTTCAGGGAGCCGCAGCGTTGCTGCTGGCCCAAATGGACGCTGTCAGCGCCAGTTCGAGTGAGGAGTTTCACGAAGAGGACTGGACATCGCTGCTTCGAGTTTTCTTCGCGCTGGAAGTCTATAACCATACTTACAGCGTGGCGGTGCAGCCCGACCGGGTGATGGACCTTCTGGTTACCGACCCGTTGCTGCCCGAATCATTGGGGCGCACGATAAGGCTCATCGAGTCAGAGATAGCCGCTATTGGGAATGGCCCATATTCCCGTTCCGGGAGGGCCCTGCAGCGGCGGGTGGGCCAGTTGTCGGCCATGATCAGCTACGAATGGCCCGATGAAGAGGATAGGACAGCGCTTATGGAGGAAATGTCCAAAGGCGCTGAGGATTTGCACGTGCTCATCAGCGAAGCCTACTTCGATTATCCGGTGCAGGAACCGGCCTGATTACGCATCCACGCCGACAATCGCGAGTCTGGATTCCAGGTTTGTAACTGAGTCTGAAACTGAAACCGCCCGCTCCATCAAGTGTGGAGCGGGCGGACGCTTTTGGAATCGATTGGACTGCTGGTGCCTGGGACCGTGAATGCCAATGCAGGCTAGCCGGCAGCGACCCAGTCAACGACCCGCTCCCCGATCATCAAGGCGGTGGGATGGAGGCCGCCGGAGCGGGGGATGTGCGGGCACACCGAGGCGTCGGCGACCCATAAGCCCTCTACTCCCTTAACCCGGCAATGCTGGTCTACCACCGTCATGGGGTCGGAGTCGGGCCCCATTTTGCAGGTGCCGGATACGTGGCGGGCGGTGCCCACCGTCTGTCTGATCCACAGGTCGAGGGCGTCGTCGTTGTTGAGAATTTCGTCGGTGGGGGAGATACGGTAATCGATAACGTCCTTGTAGGCGTCAGACTCCAGGAGCCTTGCCCCCATGCGAATACCTTCCCGGACCCGGCGTATGTCGTCCGGATGCTGAAGGTACTGGTAATTGAAAGTGGGCTGGACGCTGGCGTCGGCTGAAGCCAGCCTGACGAACCCTGTCCCCTTGGGCCTGCCCAGAGTGCACGACAATCGGGCGGACCTTTCCGGGGGCACGTCAGAGGTATGGTACCGGGTGCGTATCCCCCGGACACGCTCCTCGCGTTCGTCCACCACGTTGTTGGTCCGCAGCAGCATGTCATTTTCTTCGTCCGAACCGTCCGAAGTGTAGTGCAAGCTGAAGTGGGGCCCGTCCAGATTCGGTTCCATGCTGACGTCGTCTTTAACCTTGTAGTTGATGTGGGCGCTCAGATGGTTGAAGAGGCTTTGTCCCACGCCCGGCGTTTCCTGAAGGACCGGAATGCCAAACTGTTCCAACTGGTCCCTGGGGCCTATGCCGGAGAGCATGAGCAGCTGCGGGGACCTTATGGAGCCGGCGGACAAGACCACACGGTCGGCGAACACCTGAAAAACCTCGCCCCCGCTTATGGCCTCGACTCCAACGGCCTTCCTGCCCTCGAACAGCACCTTCTGGACGTAAACTTCGCCCCTGACGGTGAGGTTAAGGCGGTGGCGCATGGGGCTGAGGTGGGCCAGGGCCGCGCTCATCCTCACACCACCCAGGTTATTGGTTGGGGCGACGCCCACGCCGGTGGGATTCGGCCCATTCGTGTCCTCGACGGCGGGGTAGCCATCTTTCATGCAGGCATCCAAAAAGGCCTTCTGAATAGTAGACGGCGCGGCGGACTGCCTTCGGCGCACCGGAATGGGACCGTCAGTGCCGTGGAAATCGTCGTGGATGTCCAAGTCCCGCTCCATCTTGCGGTAGAAGGGCAGCACCTTGTCATACGACCATTCGGTGTTTCCCCGGGCCGACCAGTCATCAAAGTCCTCCGGCAGGCCCCGCTGCATTGCCTGGCCGTTTATGGAGGAACCCCCGCCAATGACCTTGCCCTGGGCCACGTGTATTTCACCCTGTTCCTCGTGATGGTTCCCCGCAACGCCAGTTGTGTTCCCGAGTGCGGAGATTCAGCGAACCTGGTGCCGCCTATGTAATCTCGTCAGGAAATGTTCTCCGTGGTCCGGATAGTCCTTGCCAGCCTCCAGCAGCAAGACCGACATGTTGGAGTCTTCGGCCAACCTGCTGGCCAGGACCGATCCGCCGCACCGCCTCCGACGATTACGACGTGTATTTCATACTCCTCCTTGATACCCAATACTTTGGCTGATTTTTCTGCATGGGGGACATTATAGCGGGAAGTGGGCAATCCGGGATAATGCCAGGGCGCGAGAGAAAACTGGCCTTGCTGCGAAGCGTTGTTGTTCCCTGTGGCTCCCTCGGGATTGGGTTGCTTCCTTTCAGGTTGGGTATGCTAAAAGACAGGGCAGCCACAAGGGTGGCCCCTACGAAGGACCGTTACCCAAACCAACTAAACTGCGACGCAAGCCCAGGGATTGCGTTCCTTGACAAACCCGGGAAGCGGGCCTAATTTGAAGCAAATACTAGAAAATAAGGGAGGCGACAATGCCCCAAATACACTTACGACCACATCCATCTCCGCACCAAGTCAGCCGGAAGAAATGGCTTCCTGGTTTGAAAAGAGGTTTGATGCCAGGTAATTCACTCGGTGGCAATCTGACGGTTTTAACGCGTACCGACCTGGACATTGAACGTGTTGATGGTGTTCATCGCGCCCGTTCCCCGCCGATGAGCAAGATGCAGTCCACCCCGTCGGACCCCCACCTGGGCCTGACCATTTTGGCTTTCGGGTGATCACCTGGAGAGACGGTGGCCGACCTGAAGAGCCGGGAGCGGAACATGGCCTACGGGCACCGCGAACGATTCGGCTGGCGTCCATGTGGCCTTTTGTACGAGCAAGGCACCGACGATGTGCGGATAGAGTCGCTGCGAGCGGGACTAGGGAATCTCTCTGAATACCTCATCGACATTGCAGCGAAGCCGAGAGCTGGAGCAGAGCTTATAGAGCTCAGCGATAAACTCGGCGCCTACATTTTAATAACCTTCCCGCGGTCAAGGGGGAAGGTGACTTGTGAGAGCGTTGGGTTTTGTGTCGGTTTTCTACACACGGGGACTGGACGGCTGATCCCTGCGGCGGTTCTTCCCGTCGCATTCGTGTACAAGTCTGATGCATAATCTGTTGGGTATCTTCGGGGTCAGTGCTGGGTCAAACATAGAAAAAGAGCAGTCGTCGGCGACCGCGTGAATCAGTCGACGAACCGCTAGGACCATCGGCGGCATCGCTGGCCAGCCAAACGGCTAGCTCTGTCGGCCCGCGGTCGATGGAGGCTCCGCCCCCGCCGTTACCACCTGCAATCCAAACTCGTCGAGCTCGTGTCCCCGACGCCTGGCCTGACGGTAATCTCCTCCCACATGCCGGGTGTGAGGACCGGCCCCAAGGCATTGACTGGTATGTTTCTTTCGGGTCGTGGCCAGTTCCAGGAGAGAATTTCAGTCAGTCGAATTATGATGCGGCCCTTGGATGAGCCGTAGGCGACGATGTAGGTGTCGGAGGTGAGCCCGAACCGGACAGGTTGATGATTCGACCGCGCCGCCGCCTTTGGCCATTATGGGAATCACACCCGCCCGGCAGCACAGGTGTCACCAGGTTGCCTGGATGGTGCGGAATCCATGCATTGACGTCGTTGTCCTCCAAGGCGCCAATGGGCCCCACGATACCGTCGTATATTCACCATGATGTCTATCTATCCGTCCAAAATTCCCTTCCGCGTGACGGCCATGCAGCCACGGCGTCCTGTCGTGTACGACGTCCACGCTGACTACGCCGGTGGAGGCCCCGCCAGGGATTGGCTGCCTGTGCCGTGTTCTGACAACTCGTCGTCAGGCTGCGGGCGGCCAAGGCCAGGATTGGCTCTCTTCGCCGGCAGAGGCCGTCGATGGCGCGGCTGCTACCCCGGCCAGCGCCGGTAATGAGGGCACTTTGTTTTCCAGACGCATTCGCCAGGCCGCCCTACGTCTAAAATTGAATCCCGGCTGTCCGGCGAGCCCTATTGTATTTGCAGACTTGCTGAAACGGTATTCCGGGGGCCTAGATTATACGACTGTTTTCTTCCTGCGGCCATTGAACCATGAAACTGACGCCCACCTGTTTCTCCCCGTCGCCGTTCAATTCTGAATCTTCCCCGAAATGTGTGAAAGTCCCAGCTCACTGCGGTCATTCCAAGCGCCGTAGGTCAGGGGTGCCGGCTCTCCCAGGCAACGCTGGGCCCCAAGGCCGGCGGCAGAGGCCTGGGCCATGGGTAGTCAATGTGGCAGGCAGCCTGCAGTGGAGTGTTTGTGCACACTCCAACGATACCATACGCTGTTTTGGCGAGGGGCCAATGTAAGGGCAGGGCAATATCCCTGAATCGTGCAACGCGGGAGGTTCCACTGGCTGGGTCCGATGAAGCCTCAACGGTCGCTCCCAGTTCCGTCCTGAGCGGGCAATGCCAGCGGCTACTACCGCGTTGCCCTGGGCGTGGGGCGGTCTTCCATTGGGAATAAGGGCCTGCAAAGAGAAATGTCGTGCCTGATGCGCCCCACTACCAGCAACAGGTCGGTCTGCTTGGTGTAACTGGAAACTATAGAGGAAAAGTCCGATGTCGGTGGGAATTCAAGTCGATAACGTTGGTGAAGCCTTGTGCAACTGCCTGGGTTCCATGCCCTCGCTGACCTGCCTGGGAAAAGCCCCGGCCGAGCAACGAACAATGGCAAGAGTGCTGGCGGAGGGGGTCGGAACTCCGGAGGAGTCCCGCATTCGGACAGAGTACTCTCCCCGCGCCCAGTTCAGAGTGCCCACTACCACCCGGCTACCGGGTTGATATATGTCATCCGCAGCGCCGCCCTGCGTTCACAGCTACCTGCCAGTGTCGCGGATACTGGTGGCGGCAGCGTTGGCCAGTCCGCTGGATAGGAGGCCGAACAGCAGAGCACCCCGGTCCGCTCAATCAGGTCTGGGTGCCACGGTGGCGCCTCGTCAACGCTGGCGTCGTCGTAGTGGACAACTTTAGGGTGTTTCGACGGCCTGCCACCGCCAAACCGTCCGCACGGTTAACGTCCTCGCTCAAGCCTGTAAACCGGCCAATGCCTGTAGCCCCTGGGTGAAACTGGCCGGACAGGAAACCGAGACAACCAACCTTGATGACAGGCATGCAGTCTCTCCGCGGTCCAGGACATCGCGTCAGTTCCCGAGCTACATCTTGGGGCGGAATATGCCGAAGGAGCTGGTGTAGCCGTGCAGGAAAGTCGAACCGCTGACCGGGCCGATTTCCGTTACAGAAAAGCCCTCCCAGCGGAACGGCGCCCATTTGTCCGGAACAGTCGGTGTCTGGTTGGTTTACCGTACACGTACTGACCTCGTCCCAGGCAGGAGAAGAGCAGAGCCCATGGGCCTGGTTTTCCCGGTTGTCCCGGCGTAGCGGTCAAGCACTGCCGCCAAAGTCCTGGGCTAGTGTCGGATCCCGGAGATGGAACTGGACCAGTTGCCCCTCTTTCAGCATTTCGCCGATAGCCAGGGAACCGCTGCGATCGTCCATGCCCATGACGTTTCGGATCAAGAAATCGCCCTGCTGGGGCTCTTCGATGAAGTCGTCCATTACCACGCCAAGAAAAAGAGATTGACGCATAAGCCCTGGTCTGTTCATTCAACGTCGGGAAAAGGCCCCTGAGGACGTTAAAGGGCGTTTCGCGTCCAGGGATTCCAGCATGTTTGCCGACTCTGGGTTATGCGCATGGTTCCCGATGGGACGGCAACCCTGGGCCACCACCGTATCGACAGTGATATTGCCGTGCAGGGCCACACGATCGCCCGAACGGTGGACCCGGTTGCCCAGGAACAGGGCATTACGCCTGCTGCTGTCCTCCGCGGCCAGAGCGCCGATTTTGGCGCGCGGTGTAGGCGAAGAAGTCCATGCCATTTATCAGGTTTCTGACAACCGTGGGAAGGAGAAGGATCTGCCAGGTTAATACACCTGATGAGCGTGTGGCCGGAAGGGATATTTTCAGCTATTTTGCAGATCGGCATCCCAAATGGACGACGCGGGTGGACACCGTTCAACGCCGCCTGCCAGCCCGCTTGCCGTCATATAATCGCGAAGCGAGCCAAACGCAGGAGCAACTCGATGCAAACAACAAAACCAAGGCCAAGCTGGCGCGCCGCGACGTGGTCTTCGGGCGATTATTACTACTCGCTACTCACCCGATTTGTGAAATATTCGGGGCCGTCGGGTATGACTTCGTCATGATGACTGCGAACATACGGCCCAGATGACCTGGACTCAGGTGGAGCACATGGTGCGGCCGCCGAGTCCTTTGGAGATAACTCCGATAGCCGATCCCGACCACGAGAATCACTATTTGCGATTCCTGACCGAGGCTCCAGGCATACATAGTGCCCCACATCAACACCGGAGAATGGCTGCCGGAGTGGCTCACGCCGCACGGTATTATCCCGATGGCCAGCGGGCATGGGCGGTGGCAGGGCCCATGATTATGGCATAGGGGTTACCAGGGACGAATCCACCACGTGGGTAAACTCGCAACTGCTGGTCATCCCGATGGTGGAGGAGGTTGAGGCGGTCAACAATCTGACCAGATCCTGGCAGTGCCCGGCGCCGACGTACTGCACGTCGCCGCTTCCGACCTGGGCCAAAGCATGGGCTTCCCGCCGGTGTCCGAGGTGCGCAAGGTAATGGGCGATGTAATTCCGCGGGTACGAGCCGCCGGCAAGAACGTGGGCGTGGGCGGCAACAATCCGGGCGATGCGGCCGGCGTGCGGAGTTCATCAAGCTGGGCGCCAACTCGTTACAGTCTCTTCCCAGGACTGATGCGCCTGGCTGCCGAGGATTTCCGCAAGCGGGTGTCCGAGGCGCTGGCAGGTTAGCCCGCCGCCCAGATGACATCAGTGTACATTCGTCCCAATAGGTGGATAAAAGAAAACAGGAGGCAAAATCATGCCTGACACGACGTTGAAACTGGAACAGGTACAGGCGGCAATGGCAGCAATGATGGCCAAAGCCATGGAGACCCCGACGCACCGATTGCCATGGCCATCGTCGATGCGGCCGGCAACCTGGAAAGCCTACGCCAAGATGGACAACCTGCGGATGTTCAGCCGCCGCCATGCTTTGCGGAAGGCCTACACCGCGGCAATTATGGGAGGCGACACTGGCGCCAACGCAGAGCGGATGCACAGCCAGGGCCGCAGCATCAGCGAGATGGGCGACTCCAACCTGACCCACGGCCAAGGCGGGCTGGTCATCATGAAAGACGGTGTAATCCTGGGTGGTATTGGCGTTGGCGGCTACCCCAGCGGGCAGGCTGACGAAGACGTGTCCCGGGTCGGCCTGGAGGCCATGAATCTGTAGTTGCGCCAGATGGTCAGGGCCCAGACGACTGGTGACGCTGTTCTGAGATTCGGATGAAGCAGCGCAAAAAGCAGGGGCGGGTGTGAAACCCGCCCCTTGTCATTGCCTGAGAATCGGCGAATTCGCCTTTGCTTATGCCTTGGGCCGCTGGATAATCTCAACGCTGACGTGGTCGGGGGCCTCGATGAAGGCCACCATGGAACCGGAAGGCATAGTCCATGGCTCGCAGATCATGTGAACGCCGTTGGCCCTGAACTGAGCGGCGGCGCCTTCCATATCGTCTACCTCAAAGCCGAAGTGGTCCAGGCCATAGCGGGGTTCGGTGGAGCCTGGCACCGGATCCTCGCCCTCGGCCCGGCCCGATATGGTCATCAAAGTCTGGCCGTTCATCTCTAGAGTAATGGACTTGGTGGTGGACAAGGGCCGCTCCGAGGCAATAACAGCGCCGAAGTTGTCGCAATAAAACTTGGCGGCGGAATCGGGGTCTTCGCTGCGGAAATGGAGATGGTTCTGGGTGAAGTTCATGGTTTGACCTCCTTAGCTTGCGTTCGGTTTAAAAGGCTGGTGCGGGGACAGGAGTGGAGCCCTACCCCAAGAAGTCCTTGACCCACTGGTTGTAATCGTCGCGGCGGGTTAGCTGGTTCATTAGTTCGGGGGAGGCCAGGGTGTCGGTCAGGTCGGCGGGTTTGACCCCATCCCGAAGCGATTTCATGGTGTCGTAGGCTGCTTTGACTGCCGCTGCGAAGGGAAGGTGGCCCTGGAGGGCAACGCGAACCCCGGCGCCGCTCAGGAAGTCCAGGTCGGCCAGTTCGCCGCCGGCACCGCCCAAAAGCAGCGGAATGTTTACCTCGGCGGACACGGCTTCGACCTCGGCTCGGGTCTGGGCACCGGCGAGGAACATGGCGTCAACCCCGGCGTCCTCGTAAGCCTTGGCCCGCTTGATGGCATCCTCCAGGCCGGTAACCCGCAGGGCGCTGGACCTGCCAGCGACGACCAGGGCGGGGTCCTGGCGACCGGACAGGGCAGCCTTCATTTTGCCTATGCCCTCTTCCACGGAGATTAACTGACCCCTCTCCGGCGGCGCCAAAGCCCAAGGGTAGCTGGGTGTCTTCGATGGTCAGACAGGATACACCGGCTGTCTCCAGTTCCTCCACCGTGCGCTTCACGTTGAGAGCGTTTTCCGTAGCCGTGGTCGGCGTCAACCATCAGGCTGATGTCGCCGGCGCGGCAGATGCGGTGGATCTGCTGGGCAAACTCGGTGAGGGTCAGGACGATGAGGTCAGGGGCGCCCAGCACCGTGCCGGAAGCGATGGAACCGGCAAACATGCCTACCTCGAAACCGATATCCTCGGCGGCCCTGGCCGACATGGGGTCGAATACGGAGGCGGGGTGAACGCACCGGTCGCCCGCCAGGATTGCGCGAAATCTTTCACGTCTTGCAGTCAGATTCATGATTCTCCTTTAATGCAACTCCCCGAACAACAGTGTCGGGAGTCAGGTTTAATTCCTGTCTGAGAGTCAGGAAGGAACGCCCTTCAAGGGCTACCCGGACTGAAACTATACTACCCTCGACTATCAGAGGCAATAAACCCAGCGGCCAGCGTGGGCAGGGGCTACCACAACATATGATGCAGATATTGGGAATTGACTACAGCGGGGCCAGGGACGACCGTAATACGTGGCTCACCAAGGGCAAATTGGAGGGGCTAAGCCTGACGCTGGAAAGTTGTGACAGGGTTACCCGGGCCGACTTGACGGAGACCCTGGCAACTTGCAGCGGACCGGCGGTTGCGGCCCTGGACTTTCCATTCGCAACTCCGAAGGCCTTTGCCGAGTTTTGGGAGCCCGGCTCCCAAAACTATGCCCGACCTGTGGGCGGCGGCATCCAGCCTGGGGTATGACGACTTTCTGGACCTGCGGAACCGTTTCGTGGCAGTTCACGGTGAACCCAAGCGGGCCTGCGACCCGCCTGAGAGTTATTCCTGCCTGCACATGGTCAATCCAATCATGGTGCCCATGACTTTCCACGGCATGCAGATGTTGCACAAGCTTTGGATCGGGGGCACGGCAAATGCCGTTTCAGCGCCCCCGCTGCCCGAGTTTTCGCGACAGGGTTCCAATACTGTAACGGAGCTGCTGGAAGTAATGCCCGGGGCGGTCTTGAGAAGGCTGGGATTACCATTCAAGGGCTACAAGGGAGGGACCTGGGCTGCCGAACGGCGACGCCAAATTGTTTCCGAGCTTCCCGAAAGGGCCTATCCCATAGAGTTTAACTTCGGTAGATTTGAGGAAATTGCGCTGCGGAACCACGACGCGCTGGACTCGGTTGTGGCCGCGGTGGCAGCGGCGCTGTGGTCGGTCTTCCCTGAGAGATTCCCACAGCCGCCGCCAGTGGGTCAGCCCGATTTCGATCCGGTGGTCTTGCTGGAAGGCTGCTCTATGCGCCTGACAGGGTAGCTAAAGAATAGCTGCTGGTTGGCGGGAAGTGTCTGCTATCGGGGGAAAACTGTGGTATAAAGGGTCATCATAAAACGCAGGAGGAATCCCTAATGCAGATAGTGCGAGTATACTCCGGGGACGACGGGGAGTCTCACTTTGAGGACCTGAGTCCGGAACAGTTTGCCGAGATAGTGAACCGGGTGGGGCAGGGAGAGATAAACCTCAATACGCGTCCATCCCCCACCTTTTCCGACTACCATACCGCGCCCCGGCGCCAATACGTGGTCACCTGGCGGGCATAGCAGAGTTTGAAACCGCCGACGGCACAGTTCGCCGTCTTTTTGCCGGTGATGTGCTGGTGGCGGAGGACCTGACGGGACACGGCCACATTGCCAGGAGCATCGGCGACGAAATGCGGACATCCCTGGCTGTTCCATTGGCCGACGCCTAGAAGCTGTTTTACCGGGGCGATTGCGGAATACGCCTAACTCGCGGGTTCCATGGGAAGGTCTGAACAACGTCATTCCGGAGAAAGCCGGAGCCTGGCCTCCGGCATTGCTGGATTCCGGCCTGTGCCGGAATGACGACTTTAGCGCGGGGGAAGGGACTGTTCAGAGGGTTCCTAGAACCCGCAGGGAGTCCAGGGTTGCTGCTGGACGGCAAAGATGCGGTCGGCATGGGCCAGCGACCCGGCCTTTTTCTCGTCCACCAAGCCGGCCTGGGACAAAGTGGTGAAAGGTGACAGTTCCCAGGAAGGTGGAGGCCAAAGCGGCCACGGACATTATCATGTCTGGGGCAGCCTCGGTGGCTTTGCAAATTGCCCCTTCACGCGCCGTTTCCAGGGCGAAACGCCTGGCGTTCCAGGGGCAAACATTGTCCTGCACCTCGATTACCACTTTGCCCTCCTCGGCGTACTGGCGCATGGGAAGGGCCGTCGCCACGTCCACCAGGCGAAGCCACAGGCCGTCGCGAGCCGCCCGTTGGAGTCGGCGAGGGTCTGCCAGCATCCAGGGCAGAGGGTCGTCCACCGGACGGCGCTCGGCCTCGGCGCGAGTTACCAGGTCAGTGTCAAAGCAGAACCGCCAAAGGGCAGCCCCGGCTTCCTGTGTCACTGCCATCAACTCATGGACAATGACCGTGTCGCCGCTGGTGCGATAACGGGCGTAGCCTTCCATCTGCTCGCCCACGTAATAGGCCACATAAAATATGCCGCCTCTGCCTCCCTGTCGGTGCTCCGGCGCCTGTGCCTCTCGCTCCCATAGGTAGGGAGATTTCTGAAAAACCCCCGGGACGCCCCACGGTGCTGCGCCGGAAGGCTTCGGGCAAGACGGCACCGATATGCGCAGGATTCAAGAACTCGAATCGGCCGCTGTATTCATGACGTCCTGCGTACCCGGTGTAATGCCGCGGTATGGTCCACTCCTCGCGCAGGGACGAAACACCGTAGCCGAACCGTCCGTAAATTACACTTTCGGAAGCAAAGAGAACCGGCCAGCGGCTCTCCTCTCTGATAAATGTCCTCTAACTGGTGGTGCATCATTCTGGTCATGATGCCCTGCCGGCGGTGGGTGGGCTGCACTTCGATATTAGCCACCCCCGCAATTGCAGAGGTGCCGCCAGGTATTGAAATTTCCTGCAGGTGGGAATGGGCACCGCCGACAATGCTGCCCTGGTCGAACACGGCAATGGACCGGTCCAGGTCAAAATTTTGGCCGGAGGACTTCCGGATCGACATTCAGCCGGTTACCGTAGGCCCTGGCCTCGACCCGAACCCATTCCTCAAATTCGGCGGCGGTTATTTGCCTTAGTTCCAACATCCAGAACTCCCTCGGAGGGTAGGTCTAACGCAACGGGGTCAGGCACACATATTCGACAGATAGAATATTACAACATTTTGCCAGTTGCCACATTACGGCAAGCCACCAGCTAATCCGATGTATCCCGATACACCTTGGTTCCAATAGCTTGAGGACGCCTCCGGAAAAATCGAGCGGTGACATACAGCTGGCTTATGCGGATGATAAACACCAAATAGACTCAGGAGGGCCGCAATTGAAGGCTGCCGTTTTGTATGAATATGGTCAACCTTGATGGTTGAGGATGTCGACCTGGACGAACCCAAGGCCGGTGAGGTGCTGGTGAAGATTGGCGCCGCCGGCGTTTGCCGCAGCGACCGGCACTTTATGCATGGTGATGCCAACATCGCCTTGCCTGCGGTGCTGGGTCACGAGGGAGCGGGCACCGTCGAGAAGGTGGGGCCCGGCGTTACCCTGACCAAGCCCGGCGATCAGGTAATTCTGTCCTTTGTTCCGGCATGTGGCAGGTGCAAGTCCTGCCTGGAAGGCAACTCCAACCTGTGCGATCTGCACATGGCCACGGGCCCCTTTATGCTGGACGGCACTACCCGCCTCCACAAGGGCGGCAAGGATATTCACCACATGGGCAAGGTAGCGTGCTTGCCGAGTATGCGGTGGTGCCGGGAAACCGGCTGTATCCCACGAACTCGGCATTCCATGGACAAAGCGGCGATGATTGGCTGCTGTGTGTTCCAACGGGCGTTGGTGCGACCATGTTCAGCGCCAAAGTGCAGCCCGGCAGCACCGTTGCGGTGGTTGGCTGCGGCGGGGTGGGACTCAACGTAATTATGGGAGCCAAGCTGCTCAACGCCTCCAGATATGCGGTGGAATCCGCGAGAGCCAGCTTGAATTCGCGATGAAGTTGGGGATACCCACTCGGTAAAACGCGCCAAGACGGGACCCGGTGCCCAGGTCAAGGAATGGACAGGTGGCCGGGGCGCGACTATACTTTCGAGGTTTCGGTTCCGCAAGAAACGGTCAAAGCGCCTACGATATGTGTGCAGAAGAGCGGGACAGTTACGGTGGTGGAATTGCTCCAATGGGCGCCGAGACGGCTTCCATCAATGCCGTGGACCTGGTCCGAAACGAGAAGACCCTGCGGGGACGTACTACGGTTCGGCCGGGGTCGCACGGATATGCCCACCATGGTTGACCTATACCTGTCGGGACGGTGAACCTCGACGACCTGGTGGGTCCGTCACTATTCGCTCGACCAAATAAATGAAGCTTACGGGGACATGGACGAGGGAGAAGTGGGCCGGGGCGCCATAATGTTTACTAAGGGCCCACTGGCCGTTTCGGTCTATCCATGTGCTTTGCGGCGTTCAGATTTTTGGATGATCGGTTATTCCCAGCGACTGCAACCCGGCGGACGTGGTGCAAAGCCACTTTTCCATAGGCTTCGACCATACCGGCATCTATCGGGACTTGAACGTCACATTTCCGGTGGACCGGCTGCGGGAGAGTTGGTGGAGCAAGGAAAGGTTTGGGGAACTGTCTGCCAACTACTAATCTTTTATGGGCGCGCTGCGGGACGCCAGCAACCTGCTTGAGGAACAACCGGCCCGGGACGTGGCTCGCCGCCTAAAGGCAGAGCAGAGAGGGAGTAGAAGTAGTAGACGTGGCGCTCCTGACCCCTACTTGACCCATTTGCACCACACCGTGAGTGTGCTGTCCAGGGTCATTGAAGAGCATGGAGTAGTACCACAACCATCGCAATGGTCCGTGAAACATGCCGGAAGGTAAAGCCGCCACGGGCCCTGTTCGTGCCCTTTTTCTTCGGGTTTGCCCTGGGAAAACCCAACGATGCGGAGAGTCCCAACACCAGGTGTTTAGACGCGGCATTCGACCTTCTGAAGGTAGCAACAGGGCCGGTATTGGAGATTTTCCCGATGATTCAGCACAAACAGTAATGCCCCAGGCCTCCCAGATCGGACTCCAATGGCGAGTCGCCCGCCCGCAGCGCCGCGGACGAAGTTACGGCGTTGAGGGCATTCTACGAACGCTGGCTGGCCAATAACGGCGGCGCAGAGAACCGCAGTGGGACTGTGTGGAGTCCCCCAGCGAAGGTTCAGGGGCGTGATCAGGTTTCTTGAGGGTTGCGCCGAGGGGGATGCGTGCCGATATGTCGGGCGGCCGGATGGGGTATCCCGGTCCAGCAGTCATTCGGTAC
>CASHTH010002578.1:0-17861 GCA_030341885.1 Geodia barretti | reverse complement strand
GGAGAGAGATTCACGCCTTATGACAAAACTAGCATTTTTTTCCCCCCCCAGTCCAAACTCTGAAATTGTTTTTCCCCCAAATGGGGGGGTGGGGGTTTTTTTTGGGGGTTTTAGAAAAAAAAAGATTTTTTAAAAAAAGAGAACCTTTGGGTTTTTTTTTTTGGGGGGGAAAAGGGGCCAGGAAAAAGCTTAATGGGGCCCCCTTTTTTGCCCCCCCTTCCTACCTGAAGCAAAAGGGGTGTAAAAAAAAATGGTGGTGTTTTTACAGTGTCCCCCCTCCAAAGACCAACAAGGATGCAATTAGATTGTGGCACATATGGTGGGGTGGTTTCATAGGCAGGCTTCAGTAATCAGACTACAATGATAGCTATAACCTGGGGGACAAAGAATGAAGGCGCCTGGCAAGGCACGCGTAACACGGCGCAGATTGCCAAGTTTCTCCTCGTGCAAATCAACAGCAAAACGCAAGCTAGCCACTTACAAATGTGCACACTGACTTACAGAAGGCACCGAAGGATGAGAGTAGTTTTCTCTGAAGGCATCCAGTCCTGGCTTAGTCTCGTTCGTGGACCAGGTTTACGAGACAAAATGCGCGCGCGCCGCATTGGAAACGCCCTCCTCGGCGCATGCGGCTCACTGATGCTGAGTTAGCAACAAATGGCGTTGTTCAGTGACTACCGAGGAAGAGCTCAACGATCTACCGTAGTGACTTGCGGCAAGAAACAAGCGATCGCTTGATATGCGTGCACACCTCCGGAAAATTTGGAGACGTTCTGTGAAAAAACCAACGCTTCAACTGCTTCCGGTAAGGAGCTAGCGGGTTTGACGAAGAAGAAGATGAAGAATATTATTAT
Organism: Geodia barretti; assembly: GCA_030341885.1. NCBI lineage: Eukaryota > Metazoa > Porifera > Demospongiae > Tetractinellida > Geodiidae > Geodia > Geodia barretti. The sequence continues at coordinate 17,007 of CASHTH010002578.1, read as the reverse complement.
TATTATGATGACACGGAAATCGCGAAATCGCGTAAGTGCGAATTCTCTGGTGGGGAACTGAGGGCACGTAGGAAGTCTTGGGGCATATGTATAGCTAGGTATTGGCCTCTAGACTATTGCTAGTGATTTTGAAGCCATGGTGAGTCATTCTCGCTGAGTTTTGAGGCGTTTTGTACGCGGATCACGTGAGATTTCACTCGTGTCATCCCTATATAGAGCGTCTACCGACGCTCTGATTATGTTAGCCTAACTAAGGAAAAAACACGAAGCAAAAAGAATACAGAAAGCAGTTCATGCTTATTTTTTTACTTGGAGAGTAATCTGGGTGATAGCAACGAGGGTCACAATCATCAATCCCCACAATTCATCACCATAATAATTATTATGAGGAAAACGTATTTACATATTGAAATGAAAATGTAAGTAGCTAAATACTTTATGTCATCATTAATGAAAATCAGCTGAGTAATGATATTGAAGCTGCCAACCAGCAAACTCCACCAGCATCGATCATGACATACTTTACTTTTAGCTAGCCACATACTGTTGTTTTATGTGATGATTACCTATGCAGATTGTTTGTTTTAGCAAAAGTACTCAAGGCAAAAGTAAATCACCTGACCACACACATTAAATAGAGAGAGATAGGTGTGGTGGAAGCTTGAGTTAGCTACCTCTGAAGAAACTAACAACATGAGTGTAGCTACACTTATTTTTAACCTCTTGTGACGTGGGGAAGATTTCATAGATTTTTGCCACTGTATAATTATACTTGAATGATTGTAATTAAAGGGAACTATCACAAACTGTATAATAATTATAATCATAAGCTACATGCACAAAAGCACACGAGTGGAGTCACTGGTCTCCAGAAATGACCTCATATACAGCGTCCTCCTCTGCACCTAGGGGGATGAAATGTGGAGAAGGAGAAATCAGAGGAAAAGGGAGCTTCATACAATCCTCTAGTTTACCAGATGGAAGAAGAGGTGATTCTCTGCAAGGGAAATTCACCAGTTCGTATCCTTCTCCTTCTCCAGCTGCCTCATTGGTAGAGGTTGTAAAACGGACCCCTCCCCTCTCCCTCACCCTCCCATATGCCTCATTGGTTGAGGTTGGGATGCTGTTGACTGCAATTCCTCCTTTCCCCCTCACCTCCCCATATGCCTCATTGGTTGAAGTGTGGATACTTGTGCCTCGATCTTTACTACCTGTTTAATAGAAAAGAACGTTCAGAATTGTTGCTGTGTTTTGAAAAAAAATTTTTTGTAACCTTTGAGACAAAGCAGACAAATTACACTGAGAGATACTATAATTAGAGTTGCTACAGTAACTCCAATTGTTATAGCCATAGTAGACAACCAGCCATCACCAGTAGACCTGTGGAGCGTATTATACATAATTTATAGTTGCATTATTATTAACAACGGAAGTATAATATATGAACCCAAGATTAGGGGTTGGAGTTGGCTTAGAGAATATGGATGGAGTTGGGGTAGGTCTGGAAAAGATGGATGGAGTTAGGGTAGGTCTTGAGAAGTTGGATGGAGTTGGGGTCAGTCTGGAGAACATTCGCCCGCAGCTAGAAGTAGAGAGGGTTGAAGCTGGAGAGGTGTAGACAACAGTTTGGGTTGGAGGTAAGCCACAAAAAGTAGATCTCTCAGTGAAGGTAGAAGAGTAGGCTGTGTTTAATGTTTTTCCATGACTCCTCCCTGAAAAGGCAGTAGATTTTGTGATTTCACTGTACTTAAGCATAGAGCTGGTAGGAATGACAGAGTTTCCAGCTGCATTGGGAGAAGAGAAGGTGACAGAAAATTGTTGCAGGATCATAAGTTTAAGTGAAGCACATTGTATCACATACCGTTTAAAGCATAGATTCCTACATAAACTGTTTGATTTTTCTTTGTGTGGTCCTGAACCACACACCTGTATGTCCCCTCAAATGGAGTACCAGCAGTTGATCTCTTCAGTCTCACCACATGAGGACCTCTATTTCTCACAAACCCTAGATCACTAGGCCCATTGTCACCACCCACTCTTGTTCCATTTGGAGCAAACCAGTCTCCTCCAGAGGTTTGATGGCCGTGAGGAGGAGGGTAGTTGGTATGACAGAGTAGAGCAGTGTCATCAGTGTGGCCAATATCATCCAGTATAACATAGCCACAGTCAGGTATTATTTTTTGTCTAAAGGTGAGATGTACACCTGAAGGCAGGTATAATAATTATAGGCCAGCGCATATATTTATTTTAAAAACTAGGTCGCTAAAAACTTACTTTTTTCGACAGTCATTACGATAGTGGCATTACCGAACACTCCAGTACCAGCTCTGTTGACTGCTGCAACTTGAATTGTGTAGTTAGTAGATAGGGTCAGGTTAGAGATAGTAGCCTTAGTTACACTGGCTCCAGTAATATTCAGCACAGTCGTGTCTATCGTGTTGGTTCCCATCTCTCCATATCTCACTGAGTAGCCAGTAATATCTTCACAAGGCGCCAACTCCCAATTGATAGTGATAGAGTAAGAAGTCGCTAAAGTCTGAGTCACATTTGGAGCAGCAGATGGAGCTGTAAAAAATAAACACACACCTTTGGTAATAGCATAACGTAATTCTCTAGCATTAACCTTTCAATGTAGTCACAGCTGATACAGTGTTACTCTGTCCCCCTGCAGTTACAGTAATGTTGTACCTACTGCCCTCCTCTAGTCCTGTTATACTGTAACTTGTATCATTGGTGGTAATAGAGCCAATGTTATCTCGATTTTCAGCTAAACAGCCTATCTTCTCCCATTCAACTGTACAGGTACTATCATCTGTGGTGTTTGATACATTCCAAGTAAAGTTAAGAGAGTTGGTAGATTTTCCCACGAGAACTATTATTGGCTGGCCAGGAACTGGGAAAGAACACAAAAGAATCACCAACAAATTTAAGTAAATTTGCATGTAGCCTCACAATCACGGCATGCTGATCCGTTTGATGGTTTGTTGTTAGCCACAGTACATGTGTACCTTCCTTCCATTCTTCCAGTCACATTCAGTGTATGGATGTACTCTGCCGTGGTTGCATTGACTAAAACAGTCTCAGTTCCATGGGTGACAGTGGTGGAATCTCTGGTCCACATGACAGTGGTAGCAGGTCCACCAGTGGAGATACAGCTGAGGGTAAACTGAGGACTGAACCCATCAAAGTGTACAGTCAGTGTAACACCACCAGATATAGACACATCTCCTGTATATAGATGAGAAAAAACATGTGCTTTAATAATTGTGGTTGAAACAAACCTCCATTGGCATACAATCCAACATACACCCTACTTCGAGTCAATTGAGTAGTTGTGTTATCATGGAGCTCAACAGTTGCAATGTCACAATGATACATGCCAGATGGTGAGGTGGCATTCCTACGACGTAGATCAACTCTCCAATAGTCACGATGCTGGTGAATATCATTAGCTTTATTAAATGGCAGTCGGTTTCCATTAGGGAAGTACCAGTCACCACGATGCATACCCTGCTCATTTCTGCAGCATGTGCTCAGGTCAGTGTGACAATGAACACTCTCAATTTCAGTTCTCCCTATTAGGCTAAAGTTCACATAGGAGTGGTTGGCCCGAGTCTGGCCCATGAAGGAGACATAAGGAAAGGTCAGCTGAGAGTTGACCTCCACCAGGGACCAGAGGAAACTGAGAGAAAAGACCACCACCAACATCATGACTGTCTCTTTGTTCGACTTTGTTTGTGATTTGTGCTCCCTCTTATGTAATGCTTAGCTATAGGATTGTGTTTGTTTAACAACTGACAGGTAAACAGTGTAGTTTGTAGCAAAAGTAACAAAAAGTATACGCAAGGCAAAAATAAACTAAATATTAGCTGCAGCTCTGGACATCACATACCCCACACTGAGCTAACAGTAAACGTGCTATGCATCACTTGACTTGTGCACATGAGAAGGTTGTTATCGATGGGCCTAACAAAAACCCAGAGATTCGTGGTAAAATTTCTAGGCCTGATTATTTGTCGATTTTAAGCACAGCTAAGCCCATTGTTTGATAATGTTTTGGTCGCCCTTGGAACTCATTACTTATAATATTCCTGGGCCTCAAGACTTCTGTTCTGGTGCTAGTGGTGGGATGCTTGGGCTCTTGGGATACCAACAATCTCTCCATCCTCAGAGCCTTGGAGATTGGGTAAAATTGTTCCACCCTTCTCTGGGTATCAGACACCATCTCTCCGGTTCTTGCCCTTAGATCCTGTTGAGGACGAGGCTGACTTCTTCTCCCAAACCTTTGAAAGTCACATCAACTCTCATCACTATCTCAGCCGAAAGGCTGAGGGACAGGGGTTGGCGGCAACCCAAGCACATTAGCAATTGGCGGCATGTCCTGCCATTTTGAAAATTGATTTTTGGAGTATCTGGTATGCAGGCACTGCCCACTCGATATATATTACAATTTTTCTTTTGGAAGGCGGACCGGAGCTTACTTCACCCTTTCCACGGGTTGCCACAGTATTGTATCCCCTTGGGGGAACAATCACACATCCAACGAAAATACATCTATGTGTGTGTTATGTGTCGGGTAGTTTAGATAGTCGCACCAGGTTCTGCTAATCTTTAGATGTAGTTCATGCCCGTAAAAGTATAAAGCATCCAATAGTCGCTTGTGTTGTGTGTGACATAACTAAATAATGTATACCCTCACCCACCCGGCTATTATTAACCCTCTGCGCGCATGCGCAGCGAGGGTTGGTTTGTCCGTCTGTCTGTCTGTCTGTTACCACGTTTTCTACCACCACGCGCAACAAACAGGTAAATAGCGACACCAACGGGTTCAGCGCTACACTGGCTTGATTTCAAAAATGGCAAAAGTGCCGCGTTCAGAAGTTATGGCGTGAAAACCAAGTGAACAAGCCAATTGCTAATTAGCACTAGCTTACCTCGACCTGATCCGCTTTATCTGTGTACCTCGGAGGCACAAGAAGTCACAACGAAGGGCGTGTATCGACTCCCGCATGCTATCTACTGTAGCTAGCCTCCACGAGCTACTAGCGGAAGATCACAGACAGCCGGGCCAGCCCATCGATAGAGGTACAGCGCATGCGCAGTTCGCCGAGGGTTTGCTCTTTATCATTAGCATTGTTCTGGTTTTGAGCCGCATGGGACTTGATGCGCTAACATTAACTGAGTGTTCGGACATGTAACATCTACTGTAATTAAACAAGTTACAACAATAATAAATGTATTAGTCATCAGTTAGATCACCACCCTCTTGATAATCAGCAAATTCAACCTTGAAGTGAGCTGCTGTGGCAAGCGCAAATATAGGTGCAGTTATGGGTGTCAAAGCAAGGCTCAGTGGAAGAGCTGCAAAGCTCAGGCTGACCAAAACCTCCGATTGAAACTGGGATAATTCCGAGTCTTCACCATACGACTTTCTTTGTTTGAATGCCTCACAGGAAGCTCCTATTGCGTAAGGCAGGAAGAGTGCAGTAGCAGCACCAGCACCAACCCCGGCAGCTGACACTAATGCAGTGGGGAATATAGACTCCGACCTTTCACCACTCGCAAGACTTGTTATGGTGCTGTTCGTGGCTACGACTTGAAATTCGTGTGTAGTCATGGATTTCAGTCCTTTCACTAGGGCCTTAGTTTTCTTTGTCCTCGCCACTTCTTTCCATTCTCCATCTTTATCTTTCTTGTACACCACATCCTCTTCGACTGCTTCCGCATTGTGCTCTGGAGGCATCCAACTTAGTTTGATTCGATCAGTTGCTTGTCCTCAATGTAATATTCAGCTAGAGCAGCCAGAGTCTTTCCAGTCACTCTTACAGCGCCATCGACAGCCTTCTTTGGAGTGATTTTCAGGAGGATTTGCTGAATCAGTTTATCGACTTTGCTATTGAATTTTGGATTGAGCTTGTCCTGGTTGTTGAAAATGTCACAAACGAGATTCGACCGGATTGACGGGAGCGGGAGAGTTGCACATTCGAGTGAGGGGGAAATGCCGACTAGAGACTTCCCCAGGTCTGTAAGCTCTCCCGATGCAGACGCAAGGAGCCGAGTGTGAATAAACTCAGTTGGGTCAAGTTGCTTACCTTCCGTGTCTGTCATTGTGAGAGTCACGTCCCGCAGCAGCCAAAGAAAATGAGGGAAGAAAGCTTTCTTCGCATCGATCGACATTGAATCCCTACGCTGAGCAAGAAGGGAGGCCGAGAGTTGGGAGAAACACCTCATCTTGCTCAGATCCAGTTTTTTAGGCACATTCTTGGAGTTGTAGATGAGGAAGGAGCTGAGGAGCATGGTGAGGGCGAGCAAGCTCATGGCCATGGTCTCAGAGGCTCCCACGGCATCTAGCAAGACTGTGGCAAAATCTGGGCATGCTAGGATAGTGGTGGCCATCCAGATACCTCGAGTGCAGGCGTGCATGCTGTGGCCAAGCTTGAAGGCTCCATGAGGGCTGCCTAGCACGCGAGAGATGAAGTAAGACTTGCCTGAACGGTATGGCCCACAGATAGAGAGGACGGCTAGTGGTTTTTCAATGGTTCGAAAAAGTTCGAGTGCATCCCCCACTAGTTTCAGGCTGTGGTTGTTGGGGTCTAGTTTACGAGTCTCCAGTTGGCAGGAGCGAGGGTTCCAGTTGTCCTGACTGGAGATGATGAGAGGGATGGAGGGATGGAGGGAGGGAGGGGCTTACCACCAGGCAAGATGAGCTGGCGAGGAACTAGGGTAGAAGCACGAACTTGAGCGGCCATATTTGTATCGGACAAAGCGGATAAGCGCGCGGGCACGCTATTCAACGGAAGCGTAACTGAAAGTGATAGTACTATACTCAGAAAGGCACGACAGCTTGTCCATGGTCGTCTAGGATCGCTAGTAGTCTATGAGACTTCCCAGAGTCAAATAACCACGCCATTTCACTAAGTCGCTGTCGCCGGCTGCCAGCAGCGATGGCGATCCGGGAACAGCGCATGCGCAGTAAACCAACGCATGCGCTGTACAGGACGTCTATATACCAACGCGACGGTTGCTCTCTTAGCAGGCAATTTGGCTGTACACGCCGTTTGCTGGTAGAGCCGAATCAGTTTAGGTAAATTCTAACGGACTCGGTGATTGCATTGTCTACAGTGTTTGATTTTAGCTACCGTTTGGACTACTTGGTCTAGCAACAAGCTTTAGTAATATATTTCATGTTGGCAGATCGTCGTCATGCTACTTGGACTTAGATGCTGTCATTTTCATAACGGTAATTTTGTTCTTAGCTAATGTGTGAAGAAAGGAAGTTTTATAATTCATTATGCAAAAGACACAACATATATAGCCAGGCAAGCAAGCAAGGCAGGTGGAAGGCAAATACCTCTATGGCACCAAGGACAAAGCTTTTTCTTATCATAGCTAGTAGTGTGAAATAGCCAGTTGGTTTGCCTTGCACTGATATAAAAAGTCACACCCTTCGTTTCAGTAAATCAGTGCACGACCAGCAGTTTTATGAGGGACAACGACACCCTAACTACCACATTTGCAGCATTGATTTTTATTAGTCAATGGTAAGCAGCTCTTTAGTTTAACTTTCTCATATTTCTTCTGATCTGCTGGCCGCCTCATTTTCAAACTCGAATGTGTGAGACCCATTCTGGCGTACTGTGATATGCGCTCCTTCGGTTTCTCTCGTTGTATAAGATGGATAGGCGGCGCCCTGTGGTTTTACTGGGAGTGGCGTACGGCTTCTCCCATTCAACCATTTACTGTGTAAGAGGTAATAGCATCTGTTGTGTTTGAAACATTCCAAGTAAAGGTAAGAGAGTTGGGAGATTTCCCACAAGAAATATTATTGCTTGGCCAGAACTGGGAAAAAGACAAAAGAATCAGCAAAAATTATTTGACGACGTAGTAGGTCAACTCTCCGATAGTCCCGATGACTGGTGAATATCATTGGTTCCATCAAATGCAGTCGGTTGTCCATTAGGGAAAGTACCAGTCACCACGATGCCATACCTTGCCCACTGCTGCAGCATGTTCTCAGGTCAGTGTGACACTGAACGCTATTATCTCCAGATAGCTCATATCCTGTGTGGCTGAAGTTCAGATAGGAGTGGTTGGCCAGTGTCTCCCCATTGAAGGAGACATAAGGAGTCTGCTGAGGTTGACCTTCCACCAGGGACAAGAGGAGACTGAGGGAAATGACCACCATCAACATCGTAACTTATTCTATGGTTGCATGAGTTTGTGGCCTGTGCTCTTTTTTATGAGGTTGTTTGTTTTATTACCAGACCAACACTGTGGTTATTGGCTAATGGTACACAAGGCAAAAGTAATCACAAGATCTGAACACATTGAGGTGGGGTAAAGCTTTGGGTTTGTTTGTATAATTGCGTATGATGGTTGTCCAAGTCGAATTGTGCATGTGATTTGCACATCATGTATATGCTTCACTCAGTAGCGATATTGCTGTGCATGCTGACTATGTTTTTGTTTGTTACAATCAGAGTTGCCTTATGTAAGGAAAAAATCTACAAAAAGGAGTTGGTGCCTCTTTATTTACTTGGCGAGTAATCCGAGTTATAGCAAATTTGAACCAACAGTATATTACAGTGGAAAAATCATTTCTTCAAAAATGAAGGGGGATATAGGGATGGCTTTGAAGCACGAAAAAGAAGAGAGAAACAAGGGGTCATTACACAGCAAAGTTGCACAAAGCTACTGACACCATCCCTATATCTTTGTTTTATTGTTTATAAGCAAAGTTTCCCCTGAGCTAAGTATACATGCAAGAAAACCTCTATTGCAGAGCCGTATAACAACAAAGATATAGGGATGGTGTCATGTAGCTTTGTGCAACTTTGCTGTGTAATGACCCCTTGTTTCTTCCTTTTTCGTGCTTCAAGCCATCCCTATATCCCCCTTCATTTTGAAGAATGACTTTTCCACTTGTTTCCACTATTTTTAAACAGCTTATGACCAACACTGCATTAATATTGTTACAGTCACTCTGATGTAGCTATGTTGTAGATAGGCTACCATAGACAAATTGTAACTGTTGAAAGTAGTAGCTAATGGGGCTGCTAGTGCCTGAAGCAGGGGCTAGATATCGTATTCACCTCATGTATTGTCTTCAACAAGGATGAACTTAGATATATGCATAGTTGTGGTTTCATTGGCAGGCTTTGGTAATCAGGCAAAACAATGAAGGCCCATTTGACGGAGCGCCCCGCAAGGCTCGCGTAACACCGCGCAGACTTGGCAAGTTGCTCTTCGGGCAAATCAACAGCCGTTGGAAATGTGCACACTTACTTACAGACGGTAACTGGAGGCCTGAGAGTTCATCTGCAGGTCTGCCAACTCGCTCGCCTGGTAATACGCTCGCTAGCCGCATTTGACACGCGCCATGCCTGGCGCATGCGCGCGGCTCACTGATGCTGAGTAAGCAGCAAATGGCGTTATTCAGGTCGACCATGGAAGAGCTCCATGATCTACCCTAGTGACTAGCAGCAAGAAGAAACGATCGCTTGATGTCCGTACACACCTCCGGCGAAATTGAAGACCTTCGGTGAAAAAATCAGTGCTTGAACTGGTACTGGTAAGGAGGATAGCGGGGTTTAAAGAAGAAGAAGAAGAGATATGATGACACAAAATCGTGAAAATGCGTATGAGCGAATTCTCGCCTGGACGACTGAAGGTGCGTATATGAGCTCTTGGGGGACATGTATAGGTAGATATGGGCCCGTAGACTATTGCTAGTATGCTTTGAAGGCCTAGGGAGTGATTCTCACTGAGTTTTTAGTAGTTTTGTACGCGGATCACGTGAGATTTCACCCGCGTCATCCCTATATAGAGAGTCTACCGACTCTCTAATAACAATAATTATCCCTATCAATATGGAAAATGTATTGTATTGAAATATAAGTAGCCAAATGCTTTGTGTCAACTTTATTATAATGTTGACCAGTAACCACCACAAACATCTACACATAGTGTGTTTGACCTTTAGCTCGCTATTATCGTGTTGTTTTATGTGATGATTACCTATTGGATAGCAAAAAGTACACAAGGCAAAGTAAATCACCTGACCACACACAATAATAGAGAGAGATAAGTGTGGTGGAAGCTTTGTAGGTTACCTACCTCTGAAGAAAAAGTACATTTGTGTAGCTACATTAATTTTACCTCACTACGTCATGTTGTTTTATGTGATGATTATTTACACAGATTGTTTGCTTTAGATAAACATAGCAACAGTACACAAGGCAAAAAGTACATCACCTGACCACACACATTGAGATAGGTGTGGTGGAAGCTTTAGAACTGGGGGTTACCTACCTCTGATCGAACAACAACATGTGTGTCGCCACACAAATTTTAAACATCTTTTAACCTATTGCCGTTCCGAACTATTTGGGGAACCCAAGTGCAAAATTATTTCTTCAATCACAGCTAAGACACATACAACGGTCTTTCTTTTCGGGACATTAACTTTGAACACAAAATCCATATAATACTTTGTCTATTTTATGCCACCTTTTTGATCTGGTCAATTGCACATAATTGTAACAGTAGAATTTGACCACTGTATACACTATTATTAAAGGGCACTATCTCACTAACTCTAGCCAATAAGCTACATGAACAAAAGCACATGAGTGCAGTCACTGGTCTCAAGAAATGACTTCATATACGGCGTCCTCCTCTGCACCTATATAGCAGAATGGATTGTGGAGAAGAAGTAAAATGGAACTTCACACATCTTCTATAGTTTATATACCAGCTGGAAGAAGAGGTGATTTTCTGCAAAGGAAATTCACCAGTTCGTATCCATCTCCTTCCCCAGCTGCCTCATTGGTAGAGGTTGTAATATGGACCCCTCCTCTATCTCTCACTGTTCCATATGCCTCATTGGTTGAGGTTGGGATGCGGCTGACTGCAATTCCTCCTTTCCCCCTCACCTCCCCATATGCCTCATTGGTTGAAGTGTGGATACTTGTGCCTCGATCTTTACAACCTGTTAAAAGGTAAGAAAAACCTTCAGAATTGTTCCTGTGTTTTGAACAATAATATACCTTTGAGACACAACAGACCAATAACACTGAGAGATACTATAACAGTTGCTACAATAACTCCAATTGTTATAGCCACAGTAGACAACCAGCCATCATCAGTAGACCTGTTGGGTCGGAGTACTTAATTAGTCGCACTTATAATCATTACAATTAACCCATAATTAGGGGTTGAAGTATAAGAATCTTCTTCTTCTTCAGCAGCTGGAGTAAGAGTTGGCTTGGAGGAGATTCTCATACTAGAGATGGATGGAGTTGGGGTTGGCCCAGAGAACATTCCTCCACTGCTGGAAGTAGAGATGGTTGAAGCTGGAGAGGTGTAGAGAGCAGTTGCGGTTGGAGGTAAGTAACTGTTAGTTCTCTTAGAGTTAGCTATGGGTAATGTTTTTCCATGACTCTGCCCTGAAAAGGCAGTATAATTATACACTGTATTTAAGGATAGAGCTGGTAGAAATGACAGAGTTTTCAGATGCATTGAAAGAAGAGAAGGTTGAAGAAGTGCTTGTCTCTGAAAATTGTTGCAGGATCATAAGTTTAAGTAAAAAAATTTGTATCACATACCATTTAAAGCATAGAGTCCCACATAAACTCTTTGATTTTTCTTTGTGGTGTCCTGAATCACACACCTGTATATCCCCTCAAGTGGAGTACCAGGAGTTGATCTCTTCAGTCTCACCACATGAGGACCTCTGTTTCTCACAAACCCTAGATCACTAGGCTCATTGTGACCTACTCTCCTCCCATTTGGAACAAACCAGTTTCCTCCAGAGGTTTTATTGCCGGGAGGAGGAGGGTAGTTGGTATGACACAGTAGAGCAGTGTCATTAGTGTAGCCAATGTCATCCAGTATCACATAGCTATTGTTGGGGATTACTCCTTGTCTAAAAGTTAGATGTACACCTGAAGGTAGGTAACATAATTATAGGTCAGTTCACATTTTATTTATTTATAAAACTAGATTAAAACTTACTTTTTTCGACAGTCATTACGAGAGCGGCATTACTGAACACTCCAGTACCAGCACCGTTGACTGCTGCAACTTGAATTGAGTAGTTAGTAGACAAGTTCAGGTTAGAGATGGTAGCCTCAGTTACACTGGCTCCAGTAATATTCAGCACAGTCGTGTCTGCCATGTTGTTCCCCATCTCTCTATATCTCACTGAGTAGCCAGTAATAATATCTTCATTGATATGTTCACAAGGCACCAAGAACTCCCAATTGATAGTGATGGAGTAGGAAGTCGCAAAAGTCTTGGTCACATTTGGAGCTGCAGATGGAGCTGCAGAAATAAACACACTTCCAACGCCATAGTCAGGTATTATTGTTTGTCTAAATATAGGTTAGACGCGGAAGCGAGGTGTCTACGCTACATTGCAACCCGAGGGGCTGTGGAATGTTGGCGTCCCGAGCGCAGCGAGGGCGCTACCCACATGCCCCGAGGGTTGCAATGTTGCGTAGACAACCGAGCTTCCGCGTCTAACCGGTTTAGACCGGAGTATCTGATTGGTGTTTGCGCGTTCAAATGGGTAGCAACAAGCTAGCAACGCTGTGCTCATTCCTCATTCCTCATTCCTTACCTTCGGATGGAACAAGACGCTTTTTTACGTGTGAGACTCCGAGGAGACAGCCCCCGCCCCCCGTCAAAAATCGTTTACGTCATCATAAAACGCCCTCATGGTGGTGCGCGTTTGAAAGGGTTAGCAACGCACGGCAACGGCCCAATGTGTTTGTGTATATCGCCAGAGCTGAAGAAGCCGACGCTTTTTTCGTGGAATATTGACGTGATTTCTGACTTTCGCGAGCTCCGGAGACTGTCCACAGACTTCTTGCAGGTGCACTACGCATTTTAAAAGAGCTACTTTGCCAGTCGCGCTCTACGCTTACATATACCGAACGCGGAATCGGCCGGTTTGCGCAGATAACGACTTTTTAGAATAGCCATTTTGTACGGGGAGTTTGCTGTAGACCACCTGCAAACGCCATTAGACACCTGAAACGAGGTGTCTATGAAAAATAAACCCCCCGCAATTCTGTAATCTGATTGGTCAATTGCGCGTGACTGCGGTCTAAAGGTGAGATATACACCTGAAGGTAGGTATAATAAAATAGGCCAGTTCACACATTATGATTTCTCAAACCTAGGTAAAAAACTGACTTTGTTCGACTGTCTTTACCAGAGTGGCATTACTGAACACTCCAGTACCAGCACTGTTGACTGCTGCAACTTGAATTGAGTAGTTAGTAGACAGCATCAGGTTAGAAATGGTAGCCTCAGTTAAACTGGCTCCAGTAATATTCAGTACTGTCATGTCTGTCACGTTGGTCCCAATCTCTCCATATCTCACTGAGTAGCCAGTTATCTCTCCGTTCTGATGTTCACAAGGCACCAACTCCCAACTGATAGCGATGGAGTAGGAAGTCGCAAAAGTCTTGGTCACATTTGGAGCTGCAGATGAAACATTCCAGTTAAGAGAGTTGGGAGATTTTCCCACGAGAAATATTATTGGCTGGTCAGGAACTGGGAATAAACACAAAAGAATCAATAACAGATTATTGTAAAGTTGCTTGCAGCCTCACATTCACGAGATGCTGATCCGTTTGATGGTTTGTTGTTAGCCACAGTACATGTGTACCTTCCTTCCATTCTCCCTGTCACTTTCAGAGTATGGATGTATTCTACCGTGGTTGCATTGACTAAAACGGTCTCATTTCCGTGGGTGACAGTGGTGGAGTCTCTGGTCCAAGTGACAGTGTTAGCAGGTCCACCAGTGGAGATACAGCTGAGGGTAAACTGAGGACTGGAGCCATCTAAGTCCACAGTCAGTGTAACACCACCAAATATGAACACATCTCCTGTAAAATTGATAAAAAATCACACGCTTCTACATTATCTATACAAACCTCCATTTGCATACAATCCCACATACACCCTGCTTCGAGTCAATTGAGTGGTTGTGTTATCATAAAAAGTTGCAATGTCACATTGATACATGCCAGATGGTGAGGTGGAACTTGTGCGACGTAGGTCAACTCTCTGATAGTCATGATGCTGGTGAATATCATTGGCTCCATCAAATGGCAGTCGGTTTCCATTAGGGAAGTACCAGTCACCACGATGGTTACCCTGCTCTTTGCTGCAGCATGTGCTCAGGTCAGTGTGACACTGAACACTCTCAATTTCAGTTCTCCCTATTAGGCTAAAGTTCACATAGGAGTGGTTGGCCAGAGGCCAGCCCATGAAGAAGACATAAGGAAACATCGGCTGAGAGTTGACCTCCACCAGGAACCAGAGGAGACTGAGTGAAATGACCACCATCAACATCATTACTGTCTCTTTGCCTCTTTGTTGGACGTCCTTTGTGGTTTGTGCTCACTCTTATGTAATGGTTAGCTGTTAGTTTTACAACTAACAGATAAACATTGTAGTTTCTAGCAAAAGTAACAAAAACTACACGCAAGGCAAAAATAAATCAAACACTAGCTGCAGGTCTGGACATCACATACCCCACACTGAGCTAATGGTCAACGAGCTATGCATCACTTGGACATGTGCGCATGAGAAGGTTGTTATCGATGGGTCTAACAAAATCCCAGAGATTCATAGCCAAATTTATTGGCCTCAGTGTTTGTGGATTTTAAGCACAGCTAAACCCTTTTTTTTTAATAATGTTGTGGTCGCCCTTGGAGCGAACTCATTATTATAATATTCCTGGGCCTCAAGACTTCTGTTCTGGCGCTAGTGGTGGGATCCATCGGCTCTTGGGGTACCAACAGTCTCTCCACCTTCAGAGTCTTGGATGCCATCTCTCCGGTTCTCGCTCGATGTGGACCCGTCAAGGACAAGGCTGACTTCTACTCCGAAACCTTTGAAACTCACATTGTCTCTCATGCTTTTGTGTATTGTTTTTGTATGTGCGGCATGTCCTGCCATTTTGAAAATGGAGCTGTTCTTACCACAGTAGTATCTTGTACGCGAGCACTGCCCACTTGATAATTTTTACTTTCTGAAGGCGGACCAAAGCTTGCTTCGCCCCTTTGACGGGTTGTCCCAGTAAAACAGCTGGGTGTGGCTCATTCCCTTCAAGGAACAATCAAACATCCAACGAAAATGCATCTGTGTGTGTTGTGGAGGGTAGTTCCAATAGCTAATAGGCAGAGCACAGCTGCACAGATGTTATAATATTTTCATGTAGTTCATGCCCATCAACAGTATATATAAATCATCCAATAGTCGCTTGTGTTGTGTGTGACATCACTATAATATATTATTCTTTCAGATTCTGTAAGAAACCCTGACCATAGGCAATTATTAACATTCTACTGGTTTGCAGCCGCACGGGGCTTGATGCGTTAACATTAACTGGGTGTTTGGACATGTAACATCCTACTGCAATTAAACATGTTACAACAATAATAAATGTATCAGTCATCAGTTAGATCACCACCCTCTTCCGTGTTGTGCTCTGGAGGCACCCAACTTAGTTTGCTTGTCCGATGATCCACACATCTCTTGGCTTTCCCGGTATCTTCTTGAGTACGCTTCGGAGCTGAGCTATTTCTGAAAGGCCTTTATCTAAAATTTATCCAGCAGCTGGTCCTATGGCACTTTCTTTGTATTGCACAATCATTTCCTCAACTTTGATCTCGATATTGAGTGGTTGTGAATTCCGTAAAGCTTCACTGACATTATGTTGAATGTAACTGTTTACCATAAGCTGCAGGAGTAGGTTCTCACAGTGTTGCTTTGATTTCAAGAAGTTAAGAGTAGTAAACTGGAGCAGAGAACCCCCAATGACTTTGGGTTCTTCATTTTCACTTTGTTTATTCCACTGCACAATGTCTTGCTCCAATCGATCGAGTAACGGTTTGGCGTCTTCATCGCTGGAGTGAAGAGGGTTGATGCGGCAGATTTTTTCTTGAGAAAACTCTTCTTTTCGCTAAGTATCTCATGGTGAATGCACAAGAGACACTTTTCTTCAACCGGAAGCTTTTCTTCCAAGGCTTTCTCCTTTTCTGCCTCATACCCCCGAACAAGCCTGTAAGAGTATTGCTTTAACTCCAGCGTTACTACAGCCTGCCAGCCCTGGTCAAGGTCTGGTAGGGCACCTGGCCCGTTGACTGCTTCAACGTAACGTACACCTAGAGCAGCCAGAGCCTTTCCAGTCACTCTAATAGCGCCATCGACAGCTTTCTTGGAGTGATTTTCAGGATGATTTGCTGAATCAGTGTATCGACTTTGCTATTGAATTTTGGATTGAGCTTGTCTTGGTTGTTGAAAATGTCACGAACGAGATTCGACCGGATTGACGGGAGCGGGAGAGTTGCACATTGGAGTGAGGGGAAAATGGCAACTAGAGACTTCCCCAAGTCTGTAAGCTCTCCCGATGCAGACGCAAAGAGCCGAGTGTGAATAAACTCAGTTGGGTCAAGTTGCTTACCTTCCGTGTCGGTCATTGTGAGACTCACGTTCCGCAGCAGCCAAAGAAAATGAGGGGAAAAAGCGTTCTTCACAAAACTTCAGAACACTCCCTTCACACTATGGGAGTGGTCTGAGTGGCATGGTCCTGGTCAAGGTCATGCATAGAACCGTCCCACCACCTTGCTCCAGTAGGTTCAGAAGTTGTGCATGAGAAAACAATTTCTGTTCGTGGGGGTGATTTTGCTTGTTTATATTCCTCTTTTTTGCAGGTCCAAGCCGCAAAAGATACTCGATGGTAAAAAATGATGCTAGTGCCAATAATCATCTCCATCAAAATGATGCCTGCCATATACGCGTGTATAGGAGTGCCTTTGCATTGCTATTGACATTTCCATCATTATTTATCTGTGTCTGTCCATGTAGGCATAATTATTCACTTATACCTACTGATATCTGACATATGAGATCCCCAATGACAGGACTCTGAGGTGGCTCGCTGATCCAGTGGCCAGGCAAACCAAGAACTGGGCCAGACTGGTCCTA
>CASHTH010002577.1:0-31997 GCA_030341885.1 Geodia barretti | reverse complement strand
TGTATGATACTTGCGTGGGTGGATCCAAGCTGGGAATGCGAGGTCTATCACGCCTTTCTTATCAGATTGTGTGTAAACCACAGTTATGACAGTGTGACAATCTTCTATAGAAGATAGAACATACAGGATGAACGTAGGGTGAAGCGTTCACTATAGCCTATGGCAGATAGAACATTCCCAGCTAGAAACGACGAAGTACTTACGGGTCTAGCCACGTCAACGCTACTCAGCAACACTGGAGACGACTGATTCGAAGAGCCAGAAGATGTCGCGCGCCCGCTAGCGCTTTCGGGGTGGTTGTATGCAGAGAGGGCGGCGGCGGGCCGGGGCATTCTTGCGCGCTTTCTCGCGCGGACTAGGTAAAGCCGGTGGGCATGGGGGGTTGCCCACGTACGGAAGCATCATACAAGCCATTTTTACGATGTCGTAATGCTTGTGGTTTACGTGACGCACTCGTGGCTCCGTTCTTCGGGCTCCGCCCTCGTGTTCTATTTAACGGAGCCACTCGTGCGTCCCGTAAACCACGCGCCGACATCGTACAACTATAACATGGAGAGCTGTAGCACTTGAAAACCATTCATGCATTTGAACTTGAAAATGTGTAGAGTAGCAAACGTGAGAGTGGAGACAATTTGTTCAGGTAGCTACACCTTCATTCTCTGCTCTACCTACAACTTGATCTCATTGTCCCACCTACTCACAGCCATTATAAGGAATGCAACTCATTTTTGGCATACAAACGCGAGAGTTGCTCACACAACAATGCATGTCCACGATATATTATTTCTTCAGTATGACCGTGCCCTCGTCAGAAAACATTAAGATAATAGAACAAGAACAGCTAATAGTTCTGAGTTCAAGTATTGTCTAACACTGAAGACTGCTGCTTGGCCTCTGTTAGTGCTCTTGAGGAATGAACACACACCTCGAAATGCACCCCCTGCAGATAATGAGTATAGACGTGAGAACTTGTGTGTCAAGGCAGCAGTGAGTTGGCATGGGTGATGAAATTTACACAGGCCTGCCAACTGATGACTCTGTCTAAGCACAATAGGGAATGCATCGCTGATCAGAAAATTTCCCACCAAAAAAATTGTGGGGAATTTCATGGTATGCATAAACAGTGATTACACCGAAGAGTGTATGATGCTCTGGTATATACCTGGTGTGCTGCTGCCCTAACAAAACCTCCATTTGCAGTGAGTGTCAAGGTACGGAGTGTGTCTCCACTGCCAAACACTATCTGTGGTGGCAAAATTAGATCACTCTCTGTGATGGATGTCCATTGTGTGAATTGCAGGAACTAACCTTGGCTCTGGGGGTGATTCTGTGACTGACAGACAGTGTCATCGCTCGCGGTGATGGGCAGTCATCCACTACCTCAACCATAGCCAATAGAGATCTTCAATGAGACGGCAAAACAGAGGTGAACAACACAAATACACCATACACCTACAGGGAAACTCTTTTTTGCATGGAAAAAAGAGCTGCCTACTGTACAGAACCCACGAAACATTCTTAGGCAAGCGCTGAGCAAAAAGCACAAGATGAAGGAAAGCCTCAAACAACAGTGCAATAGCACAAAATACTCCCACTCACCACGTACAGTAAAATACACTGTATAGCTAGTATCAAATCTTATGGAAGGCCGTAAGTAGGACATAGTCAAGCTACCATAATTCAAGGAGTTGAAACATGATGAACTGAACGTTTGTAAAAGCATTACAGTCAAACCTTGCCCTGGCCTTTTCCTGCTCTCCTCCTACCTTACCCACTATGTCAGAAAACCCATCAGCTGCTGTGCGACAGGCCATCAGTTTCTTACTGCACACAGAATCGAAGGTAACATCTGCCAAGATCTACCTTAGCACCTACCAACACATACAAAGTAAGGGAACAAACACTAACACAAGCATCAACTGCACACCCAATCTCACCAATCTTCCCTAGCCTGAACACACAAAGAAGCACAGTAACAATAGTGTCATCACCTCTGGTAGCTCTCTGTAGCTGAGGCCACAGTGGAGACTGGCGTTCTTGCTCTGCCTGCCTCATTCAGTATCCTCTCCTTCATTCAAATCAAACAACAACTCCCTATGACACACAGCCACATGACATATGGGGCATCGCATCATTATTGGCGAGCGAATACGACTTTGAAATGTCAGCTGTTTTACAACATGAAAAATAATATGTCGTAAAACCACTGACATTGGGTTTTAATAACAGTAATACATAAAAATAGCATATTTAAGATGAAAGGTGGGCTTTGCTTTTAAAAACAAAGTCATAAGTTTTCCTGCAGTTATGTCTCAATGGCCACGATCATGGAATACTCTTGTACAGATGGCTCTAAAACAAAATTTCACAAAGGTTGTCGCTCTACAAGTACTAATTATCACACCATGGTTCAGTATAGACTGGTGCCCACCTGGAGAGTGTACATCTCTCCACCATGAGTCAGGGAGGAGACCCAGGCCAACATTGACGACACATCCAGGTTCACACGCTCACTGTAACAACAAAATTTGCACGAGAATTTCTAATGTCTTATTCAATGTCCAGTAGTATAAAACACACATGAGTACTAGAACGAGTGGCACACATTTTTGGGTGAGCGAGCGTGAGCAGTTCAAATTTGTGCGTGTATTGAAAATCACGTAAACGTTATGTGCAGTGCCTGTGCAGTTCCGGCCACAAAGAACATTTAGTGCTATACTAATTATGTCCGCATTTATATGAATATTAGGCATGGTTCACTCACCAATAACAAAAAGAGCAATCTTATCATAATTTTAATGCCTGGTCCAGGGTCTGCCCACTATAGATATTGGTGCTCTGGACTCAAAACACCACTTACCAGTCGGTGTTTGTAGGTTCCAGTCTAGCCACAGGTCTCTGGACAAGGGTGTCTGCTGTCACAGTGAGATAATTCTCCTTCTCTAAGTCCTTCCCTGACCAGTGACATCACGTGGTGAAAAGAGGGTGTGTCTTCCGTGGCCTCATCTGGATAGACTGGACCCACCACCTCTATCCCATTGCTCTCTAGCACACCTGGGGACATCAGCAAGGACTCCTATGGTTAAATATCTAACAAGCTGCAGTCATCAAATCAAACGGGTTGAAATAATTATTATCGTGCTATGTTTAGGAATAATAGGTATGATATGCAAACCGATCTTTGGGGCCACACAAATTTTAAAGGGAATGCGGCCATGCATAAAGGCTAAATTAGAAAGATAGAGCTCAACACTAAGGTCCATGCACAAATGCCGTTAATTTTCTGTTTTCGGTTACACTTTCTATATTTAGTACTTATAATTCCCTCAATTATTAATTGTATCATTCCGAGCATTACGGCAGTGCGGATTTAAGCCATGTTGGATATGTGCTGATAAGCTGACCTGAGACACTCTCTGTGATTCCATCAAAGAAGACGAAGGATATTCTGGGAGGTTGGAACTTGCGCAAGTTCTGTTTCCCAGTTTCTACATACTCTGTGGCTATGTCACCCACTGACTTATCACCAAACTGTCCATCTCCTGCAGAAGTAGAATTTCAACAGCTATCACTGCTAGCAGTATTAGGTTTGTTCCCTTTATGTAACCACACAGTTACATTTCCTCCCAGGTTTATATATACACATGGAGTTGAAGTTGCCCTGGAAGCTCAGCGATGTAGAGTGGTCGCCTAGACTGCAGAGCGACGTGGGTTCAAATCCCACCTAGGGCAGCTCATCTTTTTTTCTTGGAAAGAAAGGGCTCTCCTGGGTGTAGTTGATTTGTTTGTGTTCTTGCCTTACTACCTATCCTGAGTTGCCCTGGTAGCTCAGTTGGTGGAGCGCTCGCCTCACTGCAGAGCGTCGTCTTTTTTGAAAAAATAGTTGATTTGTTGTTGTGCCTTTGCTTTTCTATTTCACATGCGAGCACATCGAGGAGAAATACCAGCATATTGTGTGCATTACACCCAGGAGAGCTCTTTTTTCAAGTATGGTATGTGCTAAGTTCTATTTCCATCACAGAAGTTAAGTGGGGTTTGCACATTGTAACAAAATAGCTGTTGATGCATGTAATGAAGAATGCATCACACCCCATACACTTACCCAGCCACCTGCGGTGGAGTGCAGATGCTTTCCTACAGAAGACTCTGACCCATCTCCCTCCTCCTGCAACCACCACATCTACTTGGACACTCACCTACAGCAGACGGTCCTAGTTTAACACATGCATGCAAGAAACACAGTGCGCGGAAAGTCAGCCAACACCCCTTATATTCTAGCATTATTCTCAAATGTTTTTCATTGCCTATATATTATTCGGACATAATTTTATTCATCCATACACACACTTCCATACACAAATGGCTCTCTTCATGGAAAACGAGAAACACACCATGCTAACAAATATGCAAAGTGAGTCAACTGTATATATACCAACGTAGCCAAAACAAGATGGTTAGGGTTCATTTTCCAAGAACTAAGGGTATATCCATCACCCTCTGTAAAGGTATGATGGGTGTGTTAGAAGAGAATCACTGGAAACATGCATCCAAGCACTGCTAAGGCGGTGCATCTACAGTTAAAACTGGGCCTGGTGATGAATACTGTATGTACAGGGGTCATTCCGAGGCCAGGGACTAGTGTGAAGCACTGCTGGACTGCCGCGAGGTCTCTGTCTCCAGCGCTATCTCCAGCACTGACTGGATGTGGGTGAGGTTGGTTGAACTGAGGTGAGTGTCTCTGAGAGCCGTATGCCCACTCAGAATCTGTGGGGATGAGACACAAGACAAGCGCTGGAGTATTTAGTGGTTGTAGTGTTATTACAGAGTCCAGGAAACCTTTCTCAGCCTTGATCTTTCTCTCGACCCGCTGGACACCTCCTACCTACAAAGATAGTACCAGGCATTGCTGCCGTCCGTACTGAAGTGTGGCCATTGATTGGGCTCACGTTTCTTCCGAGTCTCAACTTTTGTGCCTGCACCAGTAGCCTGCTGGCCAGTTCACTCCTCTCACGAATAGTCTCCAGCCCCGTAGATCTGTCCTCGCTACAAGCTGCCATCGGTAGGTAGTATGATAGCTGGACACTGCTCTGTACTCCTCTATTTGATGCGCATTGCGCATACAAGTAGATGGGCGGGGCTCGTACGTGCTATAGATGGGCGGGGCTGGAAAGCAAATACGAAATTGGGCGGGGCGCGGCCGGCCGCGCCGTTCCAGTCTGCTGAGAGGTGGGGCTGGTTTTAGTCGTCGTTGCAGAGCCAGACTGGGCACTACAGATGAAGGGAGCACCTGCCGCGGTCGATATTGGTAAGTGTTTTGGGGGACTCGCGTTCAAGCTATTAGCTATACCGCTGTGCAGACGGGCGCCAGGTGCACATTGGGTCCGCGGTGCAGCTAAATTGGCTTGGGTTTGGTACGAGGGCTTGTCGTCGAGATTGGACCAAAACGAAACCTCTGTAAGGTAAGTGAACTCTAGCTACATGGCTGGAGTGTGGTAATAATATGAGTGTCTCACATTAGGTTCGTGATGCAAAGAGCAAGGAGACGGTTCTGCTTGAGAGCAGTCACCTTCAGCTCAGAGACGATGGAGTGGCTGACAAGCGACTGGCAACTGGGGCACGGGTGGTGTACAGGGATGGAGAATGCGGGTGGGAAGGAGTGGTAGAGACCAGGTCTGCTGTGGGAGCAATCTTAGTCAGGTCAGATCGTCAGTAACCCTATCTCTTCTACTATACTGGTGGAGTATAGCCAGGTTAAATTTTATATGCTCTTTGAGTGGTGCAAACACGAGGGTGTTTTCCTGTAGACACCGTTTGCAAAACGATCTTAGCAGTGTAATGCAGCATGCTAAACAATAATTATTGGCAAGTGAATAGCTTGGTATCAGCTTTTTGTGCCACTATACTTTGCAGTTGGAGGAAGTCTGGTTTATCAAAGGAAAAACTGACGTGGTTTGAGCTCTCTCACATTGCCCCCATCATCCACAACGAACTGTATGTTGAGCACAACCAAGACATACTGAAGGCACGGAAGAGTGGACTCCTGCACAATGATGCAATCGAACCACGACCTCGCACCATGGACAACCTGCTCTATGAGTCTGGATCGGATAAAGAAACGGAAACCCTCACCAAGTTAGCTGCTAGCAAGAGATACATGGCTCAACGCAACAGGGGTAAGGATAGCAGCAGTCACTGTTTTGAGGGGGAAAGAGTAGCAGATAAGGAGAAAAAACTTGACAACTCGGCACCATTTGCACTACAGCCAGATCCACTGCGGTCATATCCACTTCCCCCTGCAACTGTCTTCATGCCCCTCCCACCCATGATGTCCCACCTACCAATGATGCCCCTCCCACCAATGATGCCCCACCCACCAATTATGCCCCTCCCACCAATGACGCCACACTCCAATAGCTACATGTCTCTCCCTCTCGACGCCCACATGAAATCCGCGTCATCATTCACGAGTGCACCTGGTGACCCACACCGGTCTTCCTCACCCCATCCTCGCTCTCTTACGAGGCTCGGGCAAGCCCAGAGCTCTACTCGTCACTGCATCACAACCTACACCACCTACACCAGTGGAATACCTCCCCACCCTTCATCCAAGTTCTTACAAGGTCTGCAAGATGCTAATATCGGGAATCGAATATCGGGCCGTCGGACAAAGGCAAGGGGAAGGAGATCTACATCAACCCTGTCTCAAACACACTCAGAGCCAACCCACTACCCCAACAAAGTCCAAACTCAACAACAAAGGTGAGGATCATTTTAATTGTTCACAAATTACTGTATTATCACAGAAGCCTGAGGTTCCCAACTTCATCAAAAGAAAAGAGTGTTCCACCAACGCACATGTCCCAACCCACAAGCCACTACTCCATAACCAGCACTCAGTCACAGCGGAGCAAAGACAATCAAGTCTTGGGAAGAAAGAAGACGTGTTCCAGGGTGCCACCTCACCTCTTCGTCCCCGAGCACTTCCTCTCAGCTGAAATCTGACACTGACGATAGCCGACTCAACAGCCCCACTCAACCAGGGGGAGTGAGATTGGTTCGAGAGAGGGATGCATAGTGGGTCAGGTGGTAATATGGGTGAGAGGAGGCCTGAAATGGAAGTGGCTACAGATGATGAGGATGATACAGCCAGTATTCACTGATAACGATGAACACAGTGAACGATAACAAAAGTGAGAAGTCTTAACACACAGCGACTCCATAAAGTCATAAGACTTTGAGCACAATTATTATTATTCCGTGGCACCCAAAGGCGACTAAGCCACAGGTTATCATTCAGCGTGCTTGTTTGTGCAAGCACATTAGTGGTAGTCATTGCTGTACACTAGTAGGTGTGGTGCATGAAAATCACTTCATAGTCGAAATACTAGTAAACTATGATGATATGCCTCTCCGGGAAAGTATGTCATTCATGACTTACAAACAACGACAGGTGATGTGCGGACGGAGAGTGTCGGCAGTCCGCCTATGAGACTGTGTCCCACGGAGCGTCCACCCTCCTGACTGCGTGGCCCAGAGTCAGCACTCTGTCCCCGATCAGTGGCTCAGGAGGGAAACCCATCTCGAACATGGTATATAGCTACGTAATACATAGCTTAGCTCCCCATATGTGTTTTCAGTAGCGTACATTTCCACCTACTACATACAGGATATATAGTGTCGTCTGAAATGAGGTATCACAGGTCTAGTATTCACACCAACTATCATATCAGTAAACCCAAGCAGTAAAAAAGCTGCAGACACCCTAATCCAAGTGTCCAAGTTAAAATACGCATTGTTTCATTAGTCTTAAGTAATGTCTCCAAGTGATAATATTTATTGCCATAGGTGTCTCCTAAATAAGCAGAAAATTGATGTATAACATCTCGCGCCTAGTATATAGCCATATATAATTCTTCTGCACTTATGGAGGCTCTGTGCATATATAGATGTAAATTGCGCCCAAAGGGTAATGCAGTCCACTAAACGGTATCGTTCGTTTGCCCTACAAGACCCATCTTCACTCAGCAGTCACCAGGGATGCATCCGATCCCGATGGCCTCTCTCTCTACCTCACCGGGGAGTACAGGTGTGTCGTCTCCGATGGCCACAGCTCAATCGAGAGGGTATTCCACTTGGAGTTGTGCTCCGGTGAGTGTATATACCAGTCTGTCCTGCTGTACAAACCTAAGAGTAATGTATCATACGGTTTTGGAATCTCCGGGTTAAGCTATACCAGTCCTGTCTTGCTGTTGTAATATGCAAACCTAAGAGTATAGCATTGGATGTACCTCTTTTGGGAATCTCAGGGTCAACAACCGCAGCTTTTACCAACGGATGAGTAAATTGCCATATTGACATACCGTCATAGTAACCCCCCCCCATTTGATTGATGCTTGCAATACATACTACATGTATATATGTATGTCTTGTCTTCAACAAGACACTGGTTTCTGAGGCAGAGGGGTGGAAACTCATGTTGGGAATATTCCTCCTGGGTAAGCATCCAGACCATTGACTGGGTTGTTTAAACCATGCACTCCTGGCAAGGAGCTGTGCCCATTTGGAGGATATACTGACACTGCACATAGTGCAACATGGTCCATTGCTCTGTGCACCCACTCACCCATGTGCTATGGAAAGAGATTGAGCGGGGATTGGTGTATACTACCCATGTTTTAATTGTACTTGTTGACAGATCCATAATTAGCTAATTCAGTAGGAGAAGCCGCCCGATATAATTTTATATATTATTATTATGGTCCTAAATTTTGTGTTTCATGCCACATCCACAGTTGTCGACGATAAGGAAGAGGACAGCCAGTGCTGCTGTGCAAGCATCGGTGGGGAGGTTGTAGTCAGGATCAGAGGGTTAGCGTCACACGGAACAAGAAAGGCGGACGTGAAAATGTGCCCTCTTAATAAAGGACACATTATTAAGGTGTTCCAAGTAGTTTTTCAATCTCCAAAGAGGGGACAACTTCCGTATTAGACAAAGGTAATGCTGGAGCGAGGGGCGTGAGCAGTTCAATATTTCAGTCGCATGTGTAGAATATTACGTAGTGCATTATTAAGGTGATCACCCAAGTAGTTGATTTCAACGTCTCAAAGAGGGGACAACTTGCCGTATTAGACAAAGGAATGCTGGCGAGCGAGTCCGTGCGCAGTTCAATATGTCAGTCGCATGTGTATAGAATATTACGGTACTTTTTAGTGCATTATAAAGGGTGTCCCAAGTAGTTTCAATCTCCAAAGAGGGGACCAACTTCCGTATAGGACAACGGCAATGCTGCCGCGAGCGAGCGCGCGCAGCGTTCAATGTCACTCACATGACGTAGAGCATATTACGGTATAGTGACAGTGCCAGTGCACAGTGCCGTCACACGCAAATTGAAATGACAGGTAGGCTCGCTTCGCTTGCCAATAAAGGACAAAATTCCTGGTTGCAACGTGTCAATCTATCCATAGTTTCCACTGTACGAATGCAGGGACACCTTCCAATGAGCACACGGTTCATGACGTAGTTACCATTTACTTTGTCAGTAAGAACATGCCATTTGCGCACATTTTCTGCTGACTCCAGTCCAAATCGGGTATATTTTCTGTGGGTGAAGCTATAATAATGCAATCTAGTATGCTACCATATCATACCGTTTACTGCAGGAAGGAAGAAACGGTTCTTCTGTCACAAACATTTGCCCAAGAGTAGATCTTGCATAGCACATAATTATAGTTATACATACAACTGTATCGGGCATACATACAACATGCATTTATGTTGGTGTGCTGCATGACTGCAAGAGCGGAGTTTATAACGATCTATGTTTTTGTGAACACTCATCACTCTAGCCACAGACTTCATTTCCTCGTCGTTATTCGTCTTCTGCATCACACCTTACGGTAGCGCTCTGTACAGCTTTGTCGACCTCAGCTCTCACTGCCACTCTTCCCCTGCCCACAACAGCAGGACCCGATGAATATCTTGACAGATGACTTGGAGGAGGAATGTGGGATGGTGTTTTGCGGCGGCTCCGTAGGCTCTCCCATAGCGCTAAGCGGGTTCAGCTGCGACGCGTAGGATAATTAGAGCGTGGTCTATATAGGGATGAGCGGTTGAAATCTCACGTGATCCGCGTACAAAACGCCTCAAAAACTCGCGCAGAGATGACTCACTACGGCTTCAAAATCATAGCAATAGTCTAGAGGCCAATACCTAGCTATACATATTCCCCAAGACTTCGTACGTGCCCTCAGTTCCAACGAGAGAATTCGCTCTTAGGCGATTTCGTGATTTTCGTGTCATCATAATTATTCTTCATCTTCTTCTTCTTCTTCTTCAGACCCGCTAGCTCCTTACCGGAAGCAGCTTGAAGCGTTGATTTTTCACAGAACGTCTCGAATTTGCCGGAGGTGTGCACGCCTATCAAGCGATCGTTGTTCTTTGGCCGCAAGTCCACTACGGTAGGTCGTTGAGCTCTTCCTCGGTAGTCACTGAACAACGCCATTTGCTGGTAACTCAGCATCAGTGAGCCGCATGAGCGCGAGGAGGGCGTTTCCATTGCGGTGCGCGCGCATTTGTCTCGTAAACCTGGTCCGCGACGAGACTAAGCCAGACTGGATGCCTGCAAGAGAAAACTACACTCATCCTCCAGTGCCTTCTGTAATCAGTGTACACATTTGTACTGGCTAGCTTGCGTTTTGCTGTTGATTTGCACAAGGATCAACTTCCAATCTGCGCCGTGTTACGCGTGCCTTGCCAGCGGCCTTCATTTTTTGTCCCCAGGTATAGCTATCATTGTAGTCTGATTCTGAACGCCTGCCCAATGAAAACCACCACCATATGTGCCACAACCCTAATTGCGTCCTTGTTGCAGACACTAGCATAACCCTGCTTCAGGTAGAGCAGTCCATTAGCTTCTGCTTTCAACAGTTACTCTACAACATACCAATGAACATCAGAGTGTGATAATGCAGTGTTTGTCATAAGTCATTAAAATAGTGGAAATAAGTGAAAATTAAGGGGGATATAGGGATGGCTTGAAGCACAAAAGATGAAACAAGGGGTCATTACACACCAAATATGCACAAAGCGACATGACACCATCCATATATCTTTGTTCTATTGTCATAAGCAAACTGTAATATGAGGACAGAGATATAGGGATGGTGTCATGTGACTTTGTGGATATTTGATGTGTAATGACCCCTTGTTCTTCCTTTTTGGTGCCTCAAGCCATCTATATCCCCCTTCATTTTGAAGAAATGACTTTTCCACTTGTATAACCTCCAAGTCGTATGTGACGTTCGGCATTGTCTTCAGAAAGCTCTGCACTCTCTGACAAGCTCTCCCGCCTCCTCGTCGATAATTTCCTGGACTTGGGGCGGAACGTTGCGATCCGAGATGAGGAAACAACTGTACTTAGTGCGTGTCGTTGACGTTCAGGTCGTTGCAAGTACTGGTCTTTCGGTAAGAAGAGAGAGTAGACAACATTATTGTTGCAATCCTAAGTGCAGTCACATCGACGTAGCTACGCGCAATATCTTTACTTTCAATTTTAAGAGGTATTGTAGAGTGTTTTATGCATTACCAGAGGGTGTGTTATACTACATTACAGAGGGTTTGTTAATCTTTATTCCTCTTTCTCTCCAGTCGTACGAAGCTGGCAGTGGTGGATGAGAACAGCGTCCTTATGGTGTATGATGTAACCACCAGAGAGCTCCTCTATCAGGAACCCAATGCCACTAGTGTGGCCCTGGAACTCCCACTGTGAGGTAGAGACAGAGAGACAGATGGGGATTGGGGAAGGTGGAGATTATAGGGGGAAAATTCCTGTGAACTTAGGGCTTTATGGGCATTGCAAAGAGTTTTCTCTCTGTGTATTCTTGAACTCCACTGTATACATGCAATCCACAAACCCTATCTTGAAATTAAGATAGCAAGAGCTTCTCCCATATATTGTGGTACACACACCACCTCTAGTATTATGTTGTTTGTGACTCTCTGTCTCCTGGATATGCTGTGCTATACAGTGGGAATAACATGCTCAGCATCAAAGCCTCAACATTTCCCATCCACCGACAGAAACAAGTGGTCCGTTGGCTCTATACACCTGAGAGCTATCTTTTCTTTCTTCAGGGGTTTGTGGTGGGATTCATGGTGTCCAAGATATTCTGTCTCCACTTCTCTACCATGAAGACCATTGATGTCCCTCAGGTCAGTCACATACACATACCTCTTCCATTCATGTATCATTTCAATTATACTGGCATGTGAGCTTTTGTATATATCTGTTCCTATAGTCAGCCCCCATGGTTCAGTATGTGGAGAGAAAGCTATACAAGTAAGTCGATTCCCCAGTATCTCCACATGTTTCACTGAAATGAACCGTAGGGATCCTATCGCATAGTCTGTCTTGGAGTAACAGAGGAGGACTGGAGACTTCTGGCTCTTGAGGCTTTTGAGGTCAGCTACTTCTCTCACACACATTGATGTGGAGTAATAGGGTAGCATGAGCTTCCGAAGGAAGTAAAGAAGGCAGAGCTTTTTATAGAACTTGCTCTTGTGACTCCTGATGGGTGCTTCTCTCTCACACACATGCTGTGTTGTTTTCCCCGTCCCCTTAGACAGCGGTTGGATCTTGAAGTGGCCAAGAAGTCATTCCTGAGACTGAGAGACCTAAAGTACTTGGAGCGCATTCACAGTATTGAGGTCAGTAGCTACTTTTGACTATACTCCCTCAACTTCCAATACAGTGTGGGTGTGTGTAGGAGAGAAGAAAGAGAGGGGAGAATATCAATGATGTGTTCTTGGCTGATTTCTATGCTTACCAGGTATTTTAGCTGCTAGCTAATGCAGCTTTGGCCTCCAGCTATAATCAATACTCAATTTATTCACTTAGAGCAAATTTGAAGAGGCAGCCCAGCTGTATAGAAAAGCTGATCAGGATCAGAAGGTACTAAGTTACCCCACTTTAGCTACTGGTGCACAGTGTTAAACAGAGTCTTATGTTGTGATGCAGGCTGTGGAGATGTTTACAGATCTCCGTTGAGTTTGAAGAAGGCCAAGCAGTACCTCACTCCAGGGAAGGGGCAGAGGGAAAGATAGAGGAGGGAGGAGTAGTGGCTAATGAGTCCAGAGAACTGCTGAGCAAACAGGCAGAGTGGGCCAGGAACAGCAACAATCCTCAGGAGGGAGAAAAAGCACGGTGAGCTCACATACCTCAAGCTGCCTGGTATGGATTGAGTCTGAGTGGAGAACCTCTAGGCTCTAATATTGACACCAGTGGGACAGAGTGAGGTGTCCTTATTTCAGGGAGTTAAATCCCTTATTTCTTAATGTCTTAGGAAAATAAGAGGTGTCCTCATTTCAAGGGAGTTCATAAAGAAAGGTTATTATACCTACATCATGGTCATTATTTTTGTAATGTTTTGTCCTATTTAGCGATATGTATCTGACAGTGGGTGATCTTAAGGCACTGGAAATCATGGCCAAGAATGGCTGGACTGATAGGTCAGAAAACACCAAACCTTATATTGCACTCACTCGCCCATAATGCATTCTAGTACATATTGACATAATATGTTGTGTACAGGATGGTAAACCTGGCCCATGATGTGGACATCTCCCAGGAACCTCTGCTGCGACTGTGTGCTCGCCACCTCAAATCGTCTGGACATGTATGCAAACCCACCATTGACACGATTGTTGCTATTTTATGTAGTAATACATGTCTCGTCTACTGTCCAGTATTCTCAAGCGGCAGAGGTTTTGAGGAAGAAACTGGGAGACCACAAATCTCTGCCTCCCTCTAAGTCAACTCCTTCCAGTGGGAGAATGTTAGTTAATCTAGCATACATGTGACATATCATTGTATTTACACTTCTATGCAGGCAGTTGGCTTGGTTAGGAAACAGTTCCCTCAATATCGCGTAAGAAACATGTCATTGTGGAGATAGCCTAATAACACAATGTCCAGGGAGATGTGTATATTCCCCTAGTGCGACATGGCTGATAGAGAACGAGAGGTTTGACGAAGCCCAGGAGGTGAGTGCACTAAGCAGATGTACAGTAGATAGTAAGTATTAGTTAGCCCGGAAACACTGTGTGTGATAATAATGTATGTTGCTCTAGTGAGTATATACGTTGTGTGATGAGATAGATTATGTATTATGGATGTTGTTGTATATATGTGTTCAGCTCCGACAAGAGCTGGGAGAGAGGAAGAGGCTCTCCATCTTCTCGAGGAACTGGCGGAGAATGTGTGTGCTGTAGCATTGAGATGCAGGGCACTACATACTGGCTTCTGCAAGTCGTGTCTGAACCACGCAAAAGAGATCATCTTGGTTAGATACTCAAACCCTTGCACAATTGCACCCTAGCTCTACATGACACCACTAGCATTAGTGCACTTATTGCGCGTGGCACAGATAGCCTTCTACACTAGTATCATCTACAGAGTGCACACATAGCATAATGGACAGTGTTGTGAAGTGAGAGGACCATGTGATTTACATACTGGACTGTAGATCCAGTGGGAGAGTCAGTGGAAATGGAGCAAAGCACGTGTCAAGTTCAGACCTTTCCTGAGTCGTTCTCTCAGAGAGCTATCACAGTCTACAGCGCACAAGTCCACCAGTTCATTGTAAGATATTCTTCTCTTTTGCTGCACATGACATCATAGCCACACTCATCTAAAGTCACATTGACAGTGATGTAATCTGTGTTGGGTACAGGACCAACGTTCACCAATAGTTCCCTGACGTCTTCCTCAACTGTGCCAACTATCTCCTGTACAAACTCTCTGACCCCAGAGGAATCCCAAAATGTATCCACACATCACTAAATCATTACGCTTAGGGTTTCGGACCTTACCTGTTGCTTTTTGGTGCTTCGAAGCCATCCCTATATCCCCCTTTATGTATTTATTTTTCCACTTGTTACTCTTAGGATTTCGGATCATCCTTGGAACACTGCACTATCACGTCGCAAAGCTATCTATTCTAGTAATGCAGCACACTGCAACGAGTCGCATTGCCAGCCTTTGCAGTGTATGTTATTGTGAACCTCCTTCATAAACACACTTGTAATACCTGTGTTAATGGTGAATGCGAGATGAATTGGCTGAATGTTTGAATTCTGGACCACTGCTGATCCAGTGCTGTTCTGTTTACTCTGGCCAGCATGCCAGACAGACTGGGGACCTTCAGACTAGCCAGACATGCTCTGGAGAAGATGCAGGTAGAGCTACACACTGCTGTTGACGTTTTAAAAAAATCTTTGGGATGCATGCATGCATAATGTAATGGTCTTATGTTTGCCATACTCAGTCCCTTAGAGTGCCAGCCAATCTCCAGAGTTGTGGACAGAATGAGTCTCACCATCAGATCCAAACCATTCCAGGACAAAGGAGGTAGTAAGCTGCATACACATAGCTTACTCAACCTTATATCACTAGCTATCTACCTATTACCAACTGGGCCAACCATGCATTGTTGTGTTAGCTTAAAATGTGTGCCACTTTTATGGTGGTTGGTGTAGATGAGACTTTGTTGTAAGAGTTGTTTGTGTCTGTGTCCACAGGACCTTCTCCCCATGTGCTATCGCTGCTCCACTACCAACTCTCTACTGAGACAGACTGGAAATGCTTGCACCTCGTGTAGACAACCTCTTGAGTTCTCCTTCGTCTCCTTTGGTTAGTCCTTGAGCAGAGATCAACCCTTACTCTTCTGATGCATTGTTATTCCAGAGCCTCTTCCAGTGGTGGAGTTTGTGCTAGAGGAAGGAATCAGGTCAGATAACAACACCTTACCTAAAAAAAAGCCTAGTCATATTTGATGCTGCATCTGTCTGCTTTAGCAATAGCTGTAACTAAAAATGTGTTTGTCTGCAGTGATGAAGAGGCAGTGAGACTGATACAAATGGAGCCTCCACAGAAGACGACAAGTGGCCCAGTTATCACAGATGAAGGCAGTATCCATCCATCCAGTGTACTGTAGGGGTTATGTGTGCTGTGTGGACTGTGTCTTTGTGGCAGGTTATGTTCCTGACAGTATGTATACAGCTATCAAGACTCTTGTACTGTCTGGACCACCAGATGATCAGTTAGATGATGAGAACGACCCTTTCACTTCCACTAATACTGAGGTATCTTACCAATAGATGTGCAATCACTTTATAATTATGCTAGTGCAGTGAGCCAGCCAGTTGCGCTAAAATGCAGTTTGGTTTTGCTCTCACTAACTCTATATACTGTGTTGCGTTTGGCACAGGGTGGCAGTGAGTTCCAACCAGTGGAGGTCGGTCGCTCAGTACTCACCAGACTACACAGGTCAGAGGTCATGGTCAAGGAGTGGGGGGCTCCAATTGGAAACCAGTACTACCGCTCGGTCATGCCCGACTTCCCCATCTCCCTCTGTGGCTCCTGTAATAAGGTGAGCTGCAGCTCACACATCTCCATGGATTGGACATAATATCATGCAAGGACAGTTACTATGCGATTGGAAAATGGTGCATTTATTAATATGCAATATGTGTGCGTCTACGACATCTAATCCAGGCTCACTCGGTGGCGATCTCCACTTCAGAGTATTATGTGCAATCTGTCCACTATAAGGAATACATTACATACATTAGGAGTTGTCTTCTCTGTAGATAATTATACCTTGCGAGAGCTCAAACATGTTTATTGGATAAACACATGACATTATCCCTCAGAACAAGTACACTAACTTTACAAATCAAAGTCTGGACTATGTTCAGGGTCCATCTCTGGTGTCATTTTCTTTCTGACTTGAGACTGCTGTCCTGCTGTGGGATCTCTGCCCTCAGACTCGAGCTCTTGTCCCTCTAGTTTGAGCATGGAACTAGTATCATCTCCTTCAAGATCTTTGCTCTCCGACTTGAGACGTCTCACAGCACGCTGCATGGGAAAAAAGATACAGTGTAACCCACACAATTCAAACTCTCTTATGGCTAATCGTCTGTCATCTCCATGCCATTTATAACAATACATGTACGTATTTAGATCAGCTATTTCAAATTTCACTCACTTCAGCAACGAATAGCTGTGTAATGGGTTACACTGCAGTAAATACGTGGCATGAGGTGGAGTACCCCTATTAGTGTGCAAGCTTTTACAATGCTTTCTGTGTCGATGGCGTCTCCTTGTCATTATATAGCTAATGTATATATAACTATTTGTGTTTACATAAGCTCTGGAAATCAGGAAATTTGGCTTATGAGACATGTAGCACTCTGATAAGTTTTGCTATAGCATACCTGACTAGCAAAACGGCTGGGTAGAGTAGTCATCATCTCTCTCACTGACTGGGACACAAGGGGAGCGAGCTCCATTGCTGTTACCCCATACTTCACCAATAGAGAAAAGAAGAGACCAATAAAATAAAAAAGCACTTTAACCATGCTGTGAAACTAAAATGGACTAGGTGGGCACGAAGACGACGCTGCATGGGAATTAAAAGTACAGTGTAACACACATAATTCAAACTTTCTTCATTTGCTATATAATTGTCATCTCCGTGCCATTCATAACAATACATATACGTAACTATTTCAAATTTCACTCACTTCAGCAACAAATAATTATGGGTTAGCTACACTGTAACTAGTACATACGTGGCATGCGGTGGAGTATCTACCCCTATTAATGTGCAAGCTTTTGCAATGCTTTCTGTACACAGCGCTCTGAGATAAGTTTTATAGCATACCTGACTATCATAACGGCTCGTGGCTCTCATTGCCTTGCCTCCTTTAAGATATTTGATCTCCGACCTGCGCTGTCTCCGATGTCTCAGCGAAAGCTGCATGGAAATGACAGATACAGTGTAACACACATAATTCAAACTCTCTTATGGCTAATCGTCTGTCATCTCCATGCCATTTATAACAATACATGTACGTATTTAGATCAGCTATTTCAAATTTCACTCACTTCAGCAACGGATACCTGTGTAATGGGTTACACTGCAGTAAATACGTGGCATGAGGTGGAGTACCCCTATTAGTGTGCAAGCTTTTACAATGCTTTCTGTGTCGATGGCGTCTCCTTGTCATTATAATTATAGCTAATGTCTATATATTTGTGTTTACCTGAGCCCTGGAAATCAGGAAATTTGGCTTATGAGACATGTAGCACTCTGATAAGTTTTCCTATAGCATACCTGACTAGCATAAAGGCTGGGTTGAGTCATCATCTCTCTCATTGGCAATGTCTTGGACACAAGGCTAGATTGAGCTCGTTGTTCAGTAATCTCCATTGCTGTTGCCCCATTCTTCACCAATAGAGAAAAGAAGAGACCAACACAATAAAAGCACCTTAACCACGCCGTAAAACTAAAATGGACTAGGTGGGCTCATGGAGGAGAAAGTAAGGGTTTGTATATAATAGATTCCCAAACCTTGTCTTTGTGGTGAGGATTAGCTCCTGCCTTGAGCAGTGCTTCTGTGGTAGCTGAGTCTCCTTCCTCAGCAGAGAAATGGAGGGCTGACCGCCCTGTTCTCTGTACCATGAGAGAGTAGTTACAGCACCTCAGGTGGCAACCATAGATAGTTGGCACTGCTGCCTTCACCAATTGCTCTGTGGGTTCCCACCTTCTCCTTAATGTCCAGGTTGATGTGTTCTCCCTCCAGTAGAATTTTAGTAATGTCAGTTCTCCCACTCATGGCAGCTATCATTAGTGGAGTGAGTCCCTCCTAATACGGAGGACTGGGGATGATATGTGGTGCAGTG
Source organism: Geodia barretti (assembly GCA_030341885.1). Classification (NCBI taxonomy): domain Eukaryota; kingdom Metazoa; phylum Porifera; class Demospongiae; order Tetractinellida; family Geodiidae; genus Geodia; species Geodia barretti. The sequence continues at coordinate 13,251 of CASHTH010002577.1, read as the reverse complement.
TCCACAGTAACTGTGTATCTCACCTGGTTCTGGAGGTTGAGGTCACTCCCTGCCCTCACTAGCTCCCTCAGAGTGTCTGGTTCATGGCTCTTTACAGCTATTATGACTGCTGTGTCTCCATTCTGTGGAGAGATGAGAATAGATTTCCACAGATTATGACAAAGAGGGTCTGAGAGGTGCAAGTGTAGCTTCAGAAAGTGGATTTTGACTCAAGTTTCAAAAAGGGAAGGAGCAGCACACAAGCAATGTGCAAAGGGGATGCTAATGACACCCTGTTACAGGCTTTGGCTGGAGTGGGTCTTGCTAGCAAGACCAGCTTGAGCCCAGGTCCTAGCCCTCGCCGATCTGATGTTCTTACACATAATTATTATATCTATGGACATAACAAAGGATAACCTATAATGCATGACCAGCCTGTGTGATAAAACGATACATATGTAATAAATAAGGACACCATAGAACAGGGTATCAAAATAAGACATTGTGGCAGGAGGATTTCAAGTCTATTAAGAGTCTGTGTGGCCATTACTAGGTGAATGCAGTGCATTTTTGGTGAGCGGGAGCGATCCAACTAACGGTTGTGTGCATGCGCAAATAGTGGTTACGTCTCCGATCCGCCAGTCAGCGGTTCTCATCCGTGTGTCCCTCTCGACGGACGATCGTGCTGCACGCCACGCTCTCTCCCGCGCCCTATGTTGTGACAGGCGCGTCTCCCTCTCCTTGGCCGTCTCAGAAGCAAGATGCTGTCTCCGGCGAGCACGGTCCCTCAACGATTGTCGCCGCTGTCGGGTCTCTGCGGTTTCTGAAGCGCGACGATGTCTGTCTCAGATATCCTCTGTCTCTCTCTCTCTGCGCCTAGCCAAGTGCCTCTCCCTGCTTTCCATAGCGGGGGTTGAGCTCGGATGCTCCGGCCATCATGATTTCACATAAACTGTAGCTGGCAACCCCATACTATACACGTGGTAATATTGTATTGCTACCAGCTTCCGTTTATTTAGAATCACGTACAACATTACGGTATCGGTGGCAGTGTCATCAGATAGAACAGAAAAATCTGCCGTTGTGACGACTAGGTTTGCTCGCTTCCGCTTGCCAATTAAGTAAGGTATAATCATTGTATGTTGAAATCTAATCTTTCGTGGGGCAATAAGTGGCTAATGTAGTTTTGCACCTTATTCTGTAGGTCCAAATAGGCTCCTGCTTTCACCAGCTCCACAACAACATCAGTGTGACCACACCAGGCTGCTAGAGTCAAAGCAGAGTCACCATCCTGGGTTATAAATGGTAGCAAATAAGTGCACAATAGTGGCTGTGTGAATATAATATCAAAACCAGAGTCTGAGAGGTGTGGGAGTGGCAGGAGTAGCTTCGGACCCTGAAGTGGATTTTTACTCAAGTTTCAACTAGAGAGAGTTTGAAGGAACTCGTGTACTCAGCGCGAGCATTGGGTCAGGTCGATTCACTATACAACAAGGGGGCGTAAAACATCTGGGGGTGCATGGTGAACGCAATGCAAAGATTATAGCAGTACTATAGACTACAAGTAAAAAAAAAATCCTGCGGATTAAAAAAAGAGTGCATATAGGGATCGTATAAAAAGAAAGGGAGACAAGATAGGGATTGTGTTTGTGGAAGCACAGAGATGCTAGCGAGGAGTTAGGACTGCCACAGGTCATTACAACAGCCCTATATCGTCGTATCGGTGCTTTACTACTTCCTCGTGAATATATCAGCCAACCTTGCATACTTGAATTTTGTTTTCTTGCGTTACACAATTTTTCCATGTTTCCATGTATAAACATGTATATCCAATGTTATGGTCAGCTGATTACACTTCCACCTAAATGCGCACTCCATGGAAATGTAGCATGACAAATCTATCAAAGGTAATTAGTAAGTACTTCATTACCTATAGCAATATTCTACAGACTCTCTCATCACTCCCACTCCCACCCTACGAAGAAGATTGAAAACTTTCCCTATCATAGCCCCATACATCTATGATGCTAGGTATTCCCACCGTACGACGATATAGGGCTGTTGTAATGACCTGTGGGAGTCCTAACTCCTCGCTAGCATCTCTGTGCTTCCACAAACACAATCCCTATCTTGTCTCCCTTTCTTTTTATACGATCCCTATATGCACTCTTTTTTTAATCCGCAGGATTTTTTATTTACTTGTCTCCACTCATTTTTATATACTACTATGTATTATCTCTGTGGAAGGGGGCAAGCCCCTATAAAAATTAATAATAGAGAAAAAATTGTCGTCATGGAAATGAAATGCATACCATCCATGTGTGCTGCCGTTAGCAAATTTGACGAGTGAAGAAGTAATTTTAAAGAAAAGTGCCTGAGGCTATTTGTTGTTGTAGTTGTCATGGAAACGATGTAATACAGATGCGCACCAAGTTTCACCTCCATGCGTGCTACAATTAGCAAGTTTGAGGAGTGAAGAAGTAATTTTAAAGAAAATTGCCTGAGGCTCTTGTTGTTGTGTCGTCATGGAAACGATGTAATACACAGCACCAAGTTTCATCTCCATGCGTGATACTGTTAGCGAGTTTGAGGAGTGAAGAAGTAATTTTAAAGAAAAGTGCCTGAGGCTATTTGTTGTTGTGGTCGTCAAGGAAACGATGTAATACACATGCGCACCAAGTTTCATCTCCATGCGTGATACTGTTAGCGAGTTTGAGGAGTGAAGAAGTAATTTTAAAGAAAAGTGCCTGAGGCTATTTGTTGTTGTGGTCGTCAAGGAAACGATGTAATACACATGCGCACCAAGTTTCACCTCCATGCGTGCTATAGTTAGCAAGTTTGAGGAGTGAAGAAGTAATTTTAAAGAAAAGTGCCTGAGGCTAGTTGTTGTTGTGGTCGTCAAGGAAACGATGTAATACACATGCGCACCAAGTTTCACCTCCATGCGTGATACTGTTAGCGAGTTTGAGGAGTGAAGAAGTAATTTTAAAGAAAAGTGCCTGAGGCTATTTGTTGTTGTGGTCGTCAAGGAAACGATGTAATACACATGCGCACCAAGTTTCACCTCCATGCATGCTATAGTTAGCAAGTTTGAGGAGTGAAGAAGTAATTTTAAAGAAAAGTGCCTGAGGCTATTTGTTGTTGTAGTTGTCATGGAAACGATGTAATACACATGCGCACCAAGTTTCACCTCCATGCGTGCTACAATTAGCAAGTTTGAGGAGTGAAGAAGTAATTTAAAGAAAATTGCCTGAGGCTATTTGTTGTTGTGGTCGTCATGGAAACGATGTAATACACATGCGCACCAAGTTTCATCTCCATGCGTGATACTGTTAGCGAGTTTGAGGAGTGAAGAAGTAATTTTAAAGAAAAGTGCCTGAGGCTATTTGTTGTTGTGGTCGTCAAGGAAACGATGTAATACACATGCGCACCAAGTTTCATCTCCATGCGTGATACTGTTAGCGAGTTTGAGGAGTGAAGAAGTAATTTTAAAGAAAAGTGCCTGAGGCTATTTGTTGTTGTAGTTGTCATGGAAACAATGTAATACACATGCGCACCAAGTTTCACCTCCGTGCGTGCTACAATTAGCAAGTTTGAGGAGTGAGGAAGTAATTTAAAGAAAATTGCCTGAGGCCTTTTCGAACAATATGCGGTCGTCATGGAAACATGTAATCGTCATGGAAATGATATAATAGGCATACGTACCAAGTTTCATCTCTATGCGTGCTACCATTGGAAAGTTTGAGAAGTGAAGAAGTTAATTTAAAGAAAAGTGCCTGAGGCTATTTGTTGTTCTTTACAAACATGTATTGTTGGGATTTTGATGTTGGCTATTGAATACATTGTGTATACAAACTTTCGCTCGCATAACTCTTACCAATTGTGAGTTACACTGACACATGTAGTATGCCCATTATAACGTATTGCCCATTATAATGTATTGCCTGGGGCAATGTTGTTGTTGTCTACAGTAAACAACATTGTTTACAAACAAAAAAGTAGGACGAGTCCCATGTGGTTATCGATATGTACATTCCTACAAAATTTCATGGCTTTATCTCTTTCGGTTTTTGAGTTACGCTGGTCGAAGAAGAAGAAGAAGAAGAAGAAGAAGATGAACAAAACTCCCTATCATAGCCCCATACATCTATGATGCTAGGTACCATGTCAATCCCTATATACTAAGTACTACCGTACTTAGTAGTGATAGTTGATTAATAATCATGTACATAGGTACCAGACAAGCTTCGATCAGATAAGTTTACCTTCTTCTTTTGCTAACTTCATCTTATTATGCATGCAAACATGTGTTGCCATGACAATTCTATCTGTGGTGAAAGTGGCTAGTAACTTTTCCATGACATGTGAGTCCCCCTCATGAGGTAGGACTCTGTGTGTCCTCATCAGTAACCAGTATATACATGTCTAAAAAAGCACCTTAACCATGCCCTGAAACTAAAATGGACTAGGTGGGCTCGTGGAGGACTTGTAGATTCCCAAACCTTGTCTTTGAGGTGAGGGTTAGCTCCTGCCTTGAGCAGTGCTTCTGTGGTTGCTGCGTTTCCTCTCTCAGCAGAGAAGTGGAGAGCTGACCATCCTGTTCTCTGTATTATGAGAGATTAGTTACAGCAACTCAGGTGGCAGCCATAAACAGTTGGCTCCACCCATTGCTCTGTGGGTGCTCACCTTCTCCTGAATGTCCAGGTTGATGTGTTCTCCCTCCAGTACAATTTTAGTAATGTCAGCAGTTCTCCCACTCCTGGCAGCTATCATTAGTGGAGTGAGTCCCTCCTAATATGGAGGACTGGGGATGATATGTGGTACAGTATCCACAGTAACTGTGTATCTCACCTGGTTCTGGAGGTTGAGGTCACTCCCTGCCCTCACTAGCTCCCTCAGAGGTGTTTTTACAGCCATTATGAATGCTGTGGCTCCATCCTGTGGAGAGATGTGAAAGAATAGATAAATACATGTCTGCAGGTTATCACAATCAGTCTGGAATTCATTTACGGCGCACTACTCGATGCTAAATTACGGTTGGGCACGCCCCCTTGTTGCATAGTGATTCGACCTGGGAGTGCACAACGCTTGCGCAGGGTATCAGAGTTCCTTCACACTCTCTCTAGTTACAACTTGAGAGTCAGAATCCACTTCTTGGTCTGAAACTCCATACGCATCTCTAGCACACGTTACTGTTTCTGAGGTAACAAGTAAATAAAAATTTCTTCGAATTAAAAAAGTGTGGAATATAGGGATGCCATAAAAAGTAAGGAGACAAGACAGGGATGACCTAGTGGACGTGATGCAGTAGTACAATGGATGATGGCTACATACTTTGAACTGACATCGCTTGCTCATGTAAAATTTCCTCCACACAAGCCCTATATTGTCGCGAAGTACGAGTGTGCTCCCTTGTAAGATGCACATCTATGAATAAGCACATTAGACAGATAATACCATCTACTCGATTTTCAGTTGTGACTGGATTGTGTGAAGTCTATCACTTCTACATTTGCTCAACTAACCAGTTTTACAATGCTGCATTCTTGGCCATCTACATACAGAATCCTTTCACCATTGTCCTCGCACTTCACTAAACATACAGTAAAGGTGGCGACAATATAGGGCTTGTGTGGAGGAAATTTTACATGAGCAAGCGATGTCAGTTCAAAGTATGTAGCCATCATCCATTGTATTACTGCATCATGTTCACTTGGTCATCCCTGTCTTGTCTCCTTACTTTTATGGCATCCCTATATTCCACACTTTTTTCATTGGAAGAAATTTTTATTTACTTGTCTCCTTTTCTTTTTTTACTGCATTCACATGCATGGTGTGCATAAAAAGGGGATATTTTTGGGCATAAGTCCATAAAAAAAGTAACATTAGTGGCCTTAAGCTATCACCCCAGACGTTTTGCGTCATACACATTACATCAGTGCACCAAGTTTCATTGTGAGAGGACCCATCATAAGCAAGTTATAGGCACTGACACCATTTACAAGTTTTTTATTGCCTGAGGCTGTTTGTTGTTGTTTACAAACTTGTAATTTCTGTTTCGATGAACTCTTATCATGGTACATCAGTTTACCAAGTTTCATTGTGAGAGGACCCATCATAAGCAAGTTATAGGCACTGACACCATTTACAAGTTTTTTATTGCCTGAGGCTGTTTGTTGTTGTTTACAAACTTGTAATTTCTGTTTCGATGAACTCTTATCATGGTACATCAGTGTACCAAGTTTCATTGTTAGAGGACCCACAATAAGCAAGTTATAGGCACAAACACCATTTACATGTACCAATTTTCATAATCACTAAGTACGGTAGTACTTAGTATACAAGTAAATAAAAAATCCTGCGGATTAAAAAAAGAGTGCATATAGGGATCGTATAAAAAGAAAGGGAGACAAGATAGGGATTGTGTTTGTGGAAGCACAGAGATGCTAGCGAGGAGTTAGGACTCCCACAGGTCATTACAACAGCCCTATATATATCGTCTTAGACGTCGGCAGATTCAAATTGACCAATCAGATTGCGTAAAACGTGGATTCTAAATCCCGTATTTTCCAAGTGCGTGTTTCCATGGAGACGCCCGCCAAAAAATGGCGTCTTCGATGGGGGTGTGGCAAGCTTCCGCGCAAAGAAACTCGCTCTGTCGCTGAGAGCTCGCCGCGACGACTTCAAACTCGCTATATCCGATGCTTCTTCGATGAAAGGCCTCTCTACGATGCAAAAAGAAACTAAACTGAAGACCTTTTTAGCTTCCCCCGGCAAGAGCGAGTCTTTCGGAAGACGGCGGACCTGGACGATTTTGAAGGCCGGCACGGCCTCCGTCTAAACAGGTTATACTGCTTGTCAATGGAAATACACGATTTAGACGGCCTCGGAGCCCTTAGTAGCGTCTTCGCTGCGCTCAGACAGCTACAGCTCAGGGCCCCTCGTGCCGTCTAAATCGCGTATTTCCATTGACGCGCAGTATAACCTATATGTATCGGTGCTTTACTACTTCCTCGTGAATATATCAGCCAACCTTGCATACTTGAATTTTTTTTTCTTGCGTTACACAATTTTTCCATGTTTCCATGTATAAACATGTATATCCAATGTTATGGTCAGCTGATTACACTTCCACCTAAATGCGCACTCCATGGAAATGTAGCATGACAAATCTATCAAAGGTAATTAGTAAGTACTTCATTACCTATAGCAATATTCTACAGACTCTCTCATCACTCCCACTCCCACCCTACGAAGAAGATTGAAAACTTTCCCTATCATAGCCCCATACATCTATGATGCTAGGTATTCCCACCGTACGACGATATAGGGCTGTTGTAATGACCTGTGGGAGTCCTAACTCCTCGCTAGCATCTCTGTGCTTCCACAAACACAATCCCTATCTTGTCTCCCTTTCTTTTTATACGATCCCTATATGCACTCTTTTTTTAATCCGCAGGATTTTTTATTTACTTGTCTCCACTCATTTTTATATACTACTACGTATTATCTCTGTGGAAGGGGGCAAGCCAATAATAGAGAAAAAATTGTCGTCATGGAAATGAAATGCATACCATCCATGTGTGCTGCCGTTAGCAAGTTTGACGAGTGAAGAAGTAATTATAAAGAAAAGTGCCTGAGGCTATTTGTTGTTGTGGTCGTCATGGAAACGATGTAATACACATGCGCACCAAGTTTCACCTCCATGCGTGCTACTGTTAGCAAGTTTGAGGAGTGAAGAAGTAATTTTAAAGAAAAGTGCCTGAGGCTATTTGTTGTTGTGGTTGTCATGGAAACGATGTAATACACATGCGCACCAAGTTTCACCTCCATGCGTGCTACAATTAGCAAGTTTGAGGAGTGAAGAAGTAATTTAAAGAAAAGTGCCTGAGGCTATTTGTTGTTGTGGTCGTCATGGAAACGATGTAATACACATGCGCACCAAGTTTCATCTCCATGCGTGATACTGTTAGCGAGTTTGAGGAGTGAAGAAGTAATTTTAAAGAAAAGTGCCTGAGGCTACTTGTTGTTGTGGTCGTCAAGGAAACGATGTAATACACATGCGCACCAAGTTTCATCTCCATGCGTGATACTGTTAGCGAGTTTGAGGAGTGAAGAAGTAATTTTAAAGAAAAGTGCCTGAGGCTATTTGTTGTTGTAGTTGTCATGGAAACGATGTAATACACATGCGCACCAAGTTTCACCTCCATGCGTGCTACAATTAGCAAGTTTGAGGAGTGAAGAAGTAATTTAAAGAAAATTGCCTGAGGCCTTTTCGAACAATATGCGGTCGTCATGGAAACATGTAATCGTCATGGAAATGATATAATAGGCATACGTACCAAGTTTCATCTCTATGCGTGCTACCATTGGAAAGTTTGAGAAGTGAAGAAGTTAATTTAAAGAAAAGTGCCTGAGGCTATTTGTTGTTATTTACAAACATGTATTGTTGGGATTTTGATGTTGGCTATTGAATACATTGTGTATACAAACTTTCGCTCGCATAACTCTTACCAATTGTGAGTTACACTGACACATGTAGTATGCCCATTATAACGTATTGCCCATTATAATGTGTTGCCTGGGGCAATGTTGTTGTTGTTTACAGTAAACAACATTGTTTACAAACAAAAAAAGTATTACGAGTCGCATGTGGTTATCGATATGTACATTCCTACAAAATTTCATGGCTTTATCTCTTTCGGTTTTTGAGTTACGCTGGTCGAAGAAGAAGAAGAAGAAGAAGAAGAAGAAGAAGAAGATGAACAAAACTCCCTATCATAGCCCTATACATCTATGATGCTAGGTACCATGTCAATCCCTATCAGAGAGTCGGTAGACTCTCTATATAGGGACGACACGGGTGAAATCTCACGTGATCCGCGTACAAAACGACTAAAATCTCGGTGAGAATCACTCCCTAGGCCTTCAAAACATACTAGCAATAGTCTACGGGCCCTTAGACTACGGTAACACGCAATTGACCAATCAGATTGCGAGTTTAGCGGTTACTATTTTTGTTAGTGACCTCTTCCGCGGTAACTATTTCGCGGCCCTGCGGCACTTTTCTTACGCGTATTGGCCATGGCAACCACGCCTTCAAATCTAGAGATGCCGTGCGAGCGGAAGGCAAACGGAGCTTCTGGAGAGGTTCTTTCTCAGGAAACCCCAGGTACTCCGTCTTCTAGTAGGAAGCGGTGCATGACTACAGAGCCCTAGCTACAGCTCGAGCCACACGCGCACGCTAGCGGTGCGAGAAGCGCCCAGCGGCCCCGCCTACTTTCGCGTTAGCGAGCCGCGCCGCCTAGAACAAACACTCTCTACTGCCTTGCTGGTATAGTCGTTGTTGTACGCCTGCTCGAACTGGCTTCCAGTTCGTCCTCAGCAAAAAGCTCCGACCGTGCATGCGTTGTTGTGCGGTGCTAGCGCTGTAGTCTAAGTTGGTTAGATGCATCGCCTTGGGAACTACGCGATTTAGTGAGCCTCGGGCCCTGGTAGTAGCGCCCTCGCTGCGCTCGGGACGCCGACAGCCCCAGGGCCCTCGGCTCACTAAATCGCGTAGTTCCCGCGGCTCAGCATCTAACCTATACTTAGTGCATAGCTGATTCGAATCGACCAATCAGATTTGTTAGTACGAGGTTCCTGATTTCTCATATGAACCTCGTGAGCTAACAAAAGTAACATGAAAACATGATATGAAACCTTGTTTTTTCTGTTGATTTTCAACAAGTTAAACAGCATTTCATGTAAGAAATGTATCCCGCAAAACATGATCTGTACAAAATGTTGATCAAAATAACTGATATCTTGATTTTCTTTTTCCACGAGACAGTTTTCTGTGTCTGCTTTGAGCCCATCTCCCTCCTTGCCATGTATATACATAGTAGATAGCCAGGCAGCTCACGCCCGCCACAAACCACTGCACGCAAATAAGGGGGTGGGGCTCCGCGAGCGAGTGCGCGCGACAAAGTTACTAAGTCGACGGCGAACGCCTTCGGTATAGCAGCAGCACAGCGCCTGAATTCGCCTCTCTCTGATTGCGATGGTTCGCGCAGGTCTCCTGTCGCGTTTCTTCGGATGAGTGGCGGAGGACAGTCCCGCAGCGGGAGTAGCTAGAGTGGCGGAGCAGCGTATCCTAGCGTTCGGCGTTCAATAGTCCCGCACGAGATGACGGTCTTGCGCTCTCGTCTCTTTCTCGCATCTTTCAAATTCCCTGTGCTTGGAAACACAGTGCGCGTATACGGAGCTGATTTGCTCTGCACTAAACATGTTATATACTCCGTATACTCGGGACATACCGGATTTCAATGAACCCTCGTGCCCTCCGCGTAGTGCCCTCGCTGCGCTCGGGACACTACAAACGCGGAGGCCCTCGGGTTCATTGAAATCCGGTATGTCCCTCGCACGTAGTACATAACATATAAATATCTACATATAGGTTAGATGCGGAGCCGAGGTGACTACGCGTGGTAGAGTGCCGAGGGCTCCCGAGCTGTCGGCGTCCCGAGCGCAGCGAGGGCGCTACTAGGGAGCCCGAGGCACTCTACCACGCGTAGTTACCGTGGCGACGCGTCTAACCAGTTTAGATCCATTCAAACTGTTTGCGAAGATATGGCAGCGCCAGGCGAGCTGTTACTATCTTGTCTAGACCAGGAAGACTCCGAGAAGGAACTCGACATACTCATGCTCGCCGCGAGCCAATCCTCGAACGCTCTGGAAAGATACGTGCGCGTAGAGTGGGCGGAGCCCTTTTCCGCGAAGCGCGGCGGACTACGAGGGAATGCTGTAGCTTTAGCCTACCGTTTCTGGCTCGCCGCTGGTAGCTGAAACCTCGCTCGAGTCTCTTACCTATCACGTCTTCACGCTCGCTCCCCAATAGATCCCGTCGTCCGGGGCAGCGGGATCTACGGAAAATAGATCCCGCGTTTGGACCAATGAAATGGCGCGATTTCAAATCACCGGGATCTAAGTATAGGTTAGATGCTGAGCCGCGGGAACTACGCGATTTAGTGAGCCGAGGGCCCTGGGGCTGTCGGCGTCCCGAGCGCAGCGAGGGCGCTACTACCAGGGCCCGAGGCTCACTAAATCGCGTAGTTCCCAAGGCGACGCATCTAACCAACTTAGACTACAGCGCTAGCACCGCACAACAACGCATGCACGGTCGGAGCTTTTTGCTGAGGACGAACTGGAAGCCAGTTCGAGCAGGCGTACAACAACGACTATACCAGCAAGGCAGTAGAGAGTGTTTGTTCTAGGCGGCGCGGCTCGCTAACGCGAAAGTAGGCGGGGCCGCTGGGCGCTTCTCGCACCGCTAGCGTGCGCGTGTGGCTCGAGCTGTAGCTAGGGCTCTGTAGTCATGCACCGCTTCCTACTAGAAGACGGAGTACCTGGGGTTTCGTGAGAAAGAACCTCTCCAGAAGCTCCGTTTGCCTTCCGCTCGCACGGCATCTCTAGATTTGAAGGCGTGGTTGCCATGGCCAATACGCGTAAGAAAAGTGCCGCAGGGCCGCGAAATAGTTACCGCGGAAGAGGTCACTAACAAAAATAGTAACCGCTAAACTCGCAATCTGATTGGTCAATTGCGTGTTACCGTAGTCTAAGGGCCCGTAGACTATTGCTAGTATGTTTTGAAGGCCTAGGGAGTGATTCTCACCGAGATTTTAGTCGTTTTGTACGCGGATCACGTGAGATTTCACCCGTGTCGTCCCTATATTATAGAGAGTCTACCGACTCTCTGATAGGGATTGACAAGGAAAATGGGTAAGCTGAAAACAGCTTCTACTGAGATGATGTAGGTTTCTCCGTTAGTGAGACCAGAGATTTCAGTACTAGATGTGTTTCCACTAACTGTCTTAGTCCCATTTCCACCAGTTCCCCCAGCTAGGAGATAGTGTACTCTGTACGACACTGGGAGTTGTTCTGGTATTGGAGACCAGGTCACTCTAACAGTAGTGGGAGCTGTTTGCTCCAGTGAGGTTATGACAGCTACAGTAGAACAGGGTACATCTTCTATAAAAACGTTAAAAAAACAATTTTACCTCCTACAGTTACATTAGCAGTTGTTGATGTAACACTAGTGACATTGCATTGGAATACATCTCCAACTCTGCCACTGGATATGACATCTGTCATGGCAGTGTATCTGTCACTGCCCAGGTACCTCCTAGTACCCACTGCCTGTATGTTGGTACTGATGTCAGAGTTGAATCCATTAGGTCCAGAGACAGTCATGTTCAGAGCTCTCCCACCAGTGGAGGTACACCTCACTCTGAATGTCGATGTTTCCGCCTCCACCTCAATAGCTGCAGTTACCTCAGTGACTGGATGAGAGGAACCATACAAAACATCTCTCACTACAAACCATTGATAGATGGCCACTCACTGGGGTAGAGGATGTACAGTCCTAATACAGGATTAATGTCATCAAGCATATGACAGTTGATATATCCTTCCTCTGGAGTTTCCCATCTTCTCCACAAGTAATGAGCTCTACGACCACCTTCATTAGGTACTCTCATTCCACTCCATCCTCGAGTTATACTATCGACAGCATTACTAAGTCCTATGTACTCATAGTCTGGCCAAAGACAAGGTACTGGACTATCTCCGTCAGCGACATGACATGCAGTAGTAAATTGAGAAACTTCAGACACAGACAGTTCAGACTGACACCTCATAGCTCTGTCGAAATCACCATTTGAACTCACAAACTCAAAGTCGTACACACTTCTCTTTGATATGTTATTGTTTGGAATAGGCTCGCCATTCAGGGAGATGGTTACACCTGCAGTGATAATGAGCATGAATGGTTGTAACAGACGTAGGCATCCTACCCACAAAATATAAGCCTTTTGCTACAAAAAGACTGCCCATCCCACTACCATATTCCTCTCATTTGTTGAGAACCTGAGATGCGTATTCCCCATACCATTTGAAAGGGCACACAGTATTGTTAAGCACAAATATCCCACATCAAGCACATTTTACACAATTTTCAAACAAAAAGTTTTTTGCAGGTTATTAGGGAGCTATGTCCTCTATTTTTCTCACCGGTTACACCTCCATGATTCGCACATAGCTAGAGCAATTCTTACCATCCACACTTAGTGTAGTCCAAGAGACACACACTCAGCAGAGCCACTAGCAAGACAGGAACTTGCATTCCTCGAACCTCAGTGAGCAAATTGCAAAACCAGTGGTTGGCACGACTTCTGGGCCACTGCAGTAAGTAACTACACCACAGTTTGCGTAAGGGTTTGCCAAAGTTTCACA
>CASHTH010002576.1:0-22972 GCA_030341885.1 Geodia barretti | reverse complement strand
AGGAAGGATGGGAAAAGGTTCGGTAGGGGTAGATAGTAGAAGAAGGATGGGAGGGGGTGACGGAGGGTACAGCGGCGAAAGAGGGGGGGGGGCACGACCGACAGTTTTCATGCACAATCGACCTTCTACTTCAATAATCACTTGTCATAAAAAAAAGACATTCGCGGTTGGGTTCAGTCGGAAAACCCGCTAAAATTTAGGGATCTGGGTTTATACCGATTTCACATTGTGCACTTACGCAATCGATCTGGAGACCCAGAATGTGTGGTCTTTTAGATGAATCTAATGTGATCTGGGGAAGATAAATCTTCTGCTTCCTACCTAACCAAAACATAACTGGTAGGGAGCCTAACTAAAAAAAATTACAAGAAAACTACTGCTAGCAGGGAATCAAAAAATCGGTACACGAGTGTCAAATGAAATGGAAAAAACTCTGAATACATACTATCAAATATAAGTTTTGATCCATGCAACTGCATTGTTTAATTAACTTTCCAATAAAAAGGACAACCCAATAGTCATCATATTACCAACGTCCCCAACAATGTGTCCATTACAGAGGCTCCACCTTACCTTTATAGATAAAGACTGCAGAGCAGTCACTCCCTTACATCAGACTTACTAATTTATATCATAGCATTGCTCAAAAACTGAGACCAATGTTTCATCATGAACACTTGCAGCAGTGACAATGCCTATTGTAGCTATCATTCCCTCCTCTTATATTAGTTTGTAAAAACGTTCAACTGGTATATAATACGTTTTCATCCGATCAGAAATATCCCACTACAAACGTCTTTTCATCACAGCATGCACTAGCAGAGTTCCATCTATGATGGGCTCAGAACTGGAGTGAGGCTAGCACAGCAAGCAACAGGAGTATCAGCACTGACACAGTCACACCTGCATATACGATAGCTATACTATCATCATGTCCATTTAGTTATACACAGGAAAAAGTGATATTCAGTAGAATTATACTCCTGTACTTGTAATGAGGATGCAAGGTCGGAGCCCCTAGACTCATCTCACAGTAATATTCCTGACCTGGTGTGCAGGGAGTGGCTGAAGTGGAATATAGGATGCCTCAGTAGGCATGTGTATATTGTTGTCGATGTGGGTTTAGCATGTACATAGCTAGTTAGTAATGAGCAAACAGGTTGATTTTGTCAATGATGACATTAGGCAGAAAAAAGTGGCAGCATTGAACTTTGGCGATAATTGGCGAGCGGGAGCGAGCTAACCTTACGAACGGCGCGATTTTTCGACCGCTTCTTTTTATCCGAAAAACATTTCAAATTTTTACACCGTATATTTATCGTGTACCAACCACACTTTCTGCGATGGATCGGTCTGACTTCTGAGCAAAGAGAGGCTCGTGTTTCTCGACGGCGACTGCGTGATATAGGGAACGGGCAAGGCAATGCCTGGCCACGGAAACAACGGAAGAAAGGGAAGCACGACTAGCGAAGTCGTGTGTACGAGCAAGAGCTACACGTGCTGCGGAATCAGACAATCGTTACATCGCTCCCGCTCGCCAAAAAGGCAGTGCATTCACCTACTAGCTATAATACTATAATACCTGAAGCTTTTGATGTGGCTCGCCCTTCTTCCAGCATCTCAGTTCGCTGATCAGCCCAGAATTCGTCAAACTCATGAACAATTGCAAATCTAAAGCGAACATAGTCAAAATCTTCCGTAGCAGCGCTACATGCTATACTTACGCAAAACGAATAGGTCGGTATATACCCGCAGGTGGAGCCGTCCACCCCATTTCCATGCTTTTGAACTCCATTTCTTCCCTGTGGGTAACGCCATCCTATAGCCACCACAAATGTATAATAATTATACAGATCGCTAACTTCGCAGAATCGTGGCTTACCGTTTCTTTAGGACATGAACTAAGACGCGAATTGGGGTCTGTTGCAGCAAAAACTCCGACTCGAGTAGTGTCGTCGCTCATGAGACGAGACTGCACAAAGAACCCCTCAAAATAATCATCTTCTTCTGGGCCAGAGATGGTCACTGCAGAATAAATTTTATGCAGCATAGCTAGTTAGCTACATACAGTAGTACCGAAAGAGCAACAATTATTTCTTACGTGTATATTTCTTGCTTGGAGTGTATTTGTAGGTTCCATTTACTTCAAACTGATCAAGATCAACGGTAAAAGGAACCCGGCTTATTTGGGAAGTGTGGTTTTCGTGTAGCGGCGTCAGAGTGTTGCAAGCCTCCAGCGGGGCGCCATTCGGGTAAGCGTATGCGCAGCATGCGCTGAAGAGCAGGAGCATTATACTGGAGGCGATACACATGGCGACACTGCGATCCGATGCTGCCTCGATCTCCTACTTCTTCAAACAGACGTCTTGTTTCCTTAGCAAAAACTGCTGTCTGTAGCGCGGCCCGAATTTATAAAATGCATGCACAGAGTCATAGACAAGCCCCACTATTAGCGTTACCGCGCATGCGCAGTGTTCAAAATATCAACCCTGGTTTTACAGGATGAGATGAGGGTGAAAGACAAACTAGTGATTCCATAGAGATTTAAAACAACTGTGAAGACCATGACCATTGGAAAATAGTGAAACAGAAAAGTTTGTACAGGCATGAATGAATAAAATTATCAAATGAAATATCAAGACTAGTGTGGGCCGACAGAAAGTGACCACAGGGAGACTCGGAAACGATGTAGAAAGAACAGTTAGGAGCACGGCAGGTACCGTCTGAGTGGGTGTGGAGGTAGGGAAACCTTGAATGCAGGCTGTGTCGAAGACACCCTCTCCAGAGCCATATCCCATAGCTTCAGCCAGCTCACATCATAGCTGGATGCTACAGCTTGGACATACTTCTGGGAGGGATGTGTAGAGGCATCTGCAAGTAGTAGTGACAGGTCAGCTGGAGTTCTTCATGGAGTGGTATGAAATAATTATAGTCAGAAGCTGTTAGTACAAAATAATTAGTCAGAAGTGTTAGTACAGAAATCGTGTAGTGCGCCAAGTTCTCAGCGCACAGCCGCGGCGACGTCGAGGGTTACATAACATGCATGCTGTGTTTTGTGTGCTTGGGTATGTTATTGTCTGTCTTTTGTGTGCTTGGGGGGGGGACTTGATGTAACCAGAGGTTTTAGTAAGGAGTATGAGAAGGAAATTCCAGACAACATAACCAATATGGGGTATTTTAAGGGACACAAAACGATGGATAGCAACTCAAGATGCTGTGGCTGCAATGTATGAAAGGTTTTCACCAGGAAACGAGATTTTTTGTGGTGCATGGGTAAAGAAGAGCAGTGAAAGAGTGAGGGTGTTTTGAATAAGAGGCACACAAGGGATGACGAGATAGGAAGCATATTCCAGCAGTTGAAAGAAAACACGGTGATGCTTAACTCATGATGCATCACAGTATTCATGACTTTGGGCCAGTGTGGCACCCATGATGACCTAGATACTCCACCACAAGTCCCCAGGATCACTGGGGCTCCTACGCCCATGTAACAATAGACCATGTGATGCCAAGAGAAAAAAAAGATGCAGAGCTCTGGACAGCTGTTTCGGGCTTGTTGGCCCTCATCAGCAAAGCATAGCTACTGCAACTTCTCTCCATGCATCTGAAGCAGGAGAGTCTTACTATAGTGCTCTGGTGGAGTCTGCCACTGCATTTGCCAGTGCCGTTTCACATACCACAAGTTCTTTAAATGTTGGTCCTCTAAGTGAAGTGAAGGCACTCCACTCCTATAATCACTGGACGAGCAGTATCACGCACTGGGGTCTCACCAGGACGTGTTGCTGGCGTAAGGATGAAGAATTTAAAGCAGCTACGTTTCATTCAGCAACTGTTAGATGAGATATTTTTCATCTGAGGAGTTTGATGAAAAAAGCATATCATTTTTAATAATATACCAAATTTTGACAATAATCAATAAAGGCGAAAAGAAGAACTACGAAAGAAAGAATCTTCTTTTTTTAAGACACATGTGTCTTGTGTGCGTATGCCTCATTGTCCCTTTCCTATTGTCTTTCTCCTCGTCCCCTGAGGCTTCGCAGCTCTTTTGTGATCCCCCCTTGTGTACCCCCATTTCCGTCTCTATCCAGATTTATTTTAAATACGTTCTTGTACGGATACAATGAACCATTTAATATCAAATCATTATTCCTTCTTCCAGTCGAGAACAGTTGTTTGCGGAAAAAAGTCTTACTTAGCTAAAAGGCTAAATCCACCCAATTTCCTTCCACACCAAACAAGACACCGTTTTCATTTTCCCATCAATTCACACTTTGAAAACAGGCCTTCGAATTAGGGGTTTAAGTAATCCCCTGGGTGGAAGTAGGGCGGAAAGAAAAAGAAAATGACAAGAGCAAATCTGATTTTCGTAATCATTTCGACCGTCACTTGACAAACAATGTGAATGGGCCGACAGTTGAGTCCATCACAGGGGATACGTTGTAGGGGGTTGTGTAAGCTAATTCGAATCAAGATTGGCATGTGTAGAGGCAGAAGATGGTCGTTTTCAATACTCCTAATATAACCAATTGTAAGCAATCACCCATCCACACCCCCATCTTTTAAGCTAAGAGACATGCCCGAACTATGAAGGCATAAATAGCCATCAATAGTAACAAATTATAGACATAAAAACAACATACGAATGCAAAAGAAGAGAAGAAGTAGTCTCAACACATAACAAAAAAAGAACAAACACAACCACACCCTATATATTCAAAATTATGATTTTCAAAGTTTACTACGAAATTGAAAACCTCCAACAATCTGCCAGTCAAATTCTCCTGGTGCTCCAATGGCAGTCAACTTGTCACCTGACCGAAAACCACTCTCACTCTGCCTGCACTTGTCCTCGTCTCGACTTATGTAGGAGCAGGGAAACTAAGCACGCTCACCTATATGATATATTAATATACTTTCTCTCCAGTTGAAGGCAGGAGAAAGTTTCATTTTTTATATCACTCAAATTTGAGATTTGCGTATCTTGAAACAGTAATAGAAAATGACAGTATCTATAATACTACTGTCACGATGCTTATTGGACATAACCCAAATCTGCAAATACACCCAACACAGCTTATAAATCGTCAACCCTACCTGCATGGGCCCGGCTGCTCCGGGGCTTGTCCTCTCCTCCCGTCGCTTTCCTTGCCTCCATCAACTTACAGTACTAAGTACACATGAAAATGGCTTTTGACTTGCCCGCTGGTACCGAGACCATATATATCATAAAGAAACACAACTATATAGCAGTCACCTACCATGCTGCCCTGCTGCTCCGGGCAAATTGTCCGACTCTCCCGGGGCCGCATTTCTTTGCCTCCACGACCTTTCAACCATGACTGATTCCCTCTCTACAGGGGCAATCTCCAAAAGGGGGCTACAACACAGACTCTTTCCAATGTGGCGCTCAAATCAAAACACAACGAAGCAACACAATCCACAAGTGCGCTCGGACAGCACAATCCACCCACCCTGCGCGGCAAGTGAGGGTGCCGTGTGCATAGAAATACTATTTGACGCTATCGCTCAGTAAGTACAGACTCGGACATCGAGTTACTATTTTTTGAGTTTTTTCTTAATGTGCGTACAGCAAAACCACACATAATACAACAATACTCAGTGCATGTGTATAATTTCCTTCATGATAAACTATGAACATTCACAGTTCTTTTCTGAGGTCTCCTGCTGTGCCGTCCATAGCTCAGTGATCCCACTCCTGCTTGAGACCAGACGCCTGGATGAGAGATCTGCACTCTGGCATCGTTCCAGTCCAACAGTTCTTTTCTATTCGTGTCTGCATTCACAATATAATATATCATAACTACTGATACAGAGTTTTAGTTGTGTTTAGGTCCAAACAGGAGGCTGGACCTAGTTCGCGGCAGACGAGTTGTCCCTCCCCACCTCTACATGACAGTGTGCTAACTCTACTTCTGTCACATATACCACTCCTAACAACAATGTGTGCATCAAAGGAGACAGCGAAGGGAGGAGAGTAGCGACAAACTCAATGCCACTCGATATCCTAGCACACATAACAACCATACCACAGGGAGGATGTTTCCAAGCATTTGGCTGTCGCAGTATAAATAGATATACCCCACACTATAGATGCCGAATGCTGAAGCTGTATGTCCGGGCTAATGGCATGATACAGATCACTAAAGTGGGAAACCCATTGGCTAACGGTGCAGAAGCAGCGTTATAGATGTCGGTGGCCTTGTAGTTATGTGTTAAACTATAGCGCAGTCGTCGAGAGTCCTAAAACCGAGCACTGGCTAGCTAACAGTAGTAGAGCAGTCGCTGAGTCGATCCATGACATGCATTTAGTTTGCTGACTTCTTATAGTTTGACCTCACACATACACATAGTCGAGCGGAGAAGACGACGCTTGTCCGAGGTAGCCTGTGCTATTGTGCATATTATTGGCCTGTGTTCACAGATTGCTTTTACAGATAAACACATTAACAAACGCCATAACTTATCTGAACGCGGCGACTTTTAACAAACAATCGTCATAAAATGAAGCAATAAAGTAGCGCTGCATACCCGTTGGTGAGACTATGTTACCATGTTGATCGCTCAGAAAACGTGTACAGGAACGGTATAACTGACATACAGATGACGGACCGACAACTCAAGAAATACTGACTGTAACCCAATCGCTGCGCATGCGTGACGCCAAGGTTAAATAATTATAATACTGACAATGGGGTACTTTTGGACACACACATTACCGGTTATGTCGAATGCAACCAACAACAAAAAAAAAACCAAAACAACCATAATCATTGGCTAAAAACCCACTGTCTATTGATTAGAGAACTGTCAAAATTCAAAACCTATTCTTGACAGCTATGTCGTTAGACAAAGGCCCTCAAAATTGATGCTCCATACGTGAGGGAACTTATCAGCAGGGACCTCCTGGATAACGACATCGTCGTTGCTAGAAACCCGCCAACGTCTTGTCCTGTTCAGAGTAGGACTGAACCAAGCTGATGACATCGTCCCGGGGAATTAAATTATTGAAATAGACAAAAAACCGACGTTTTCCATCTTAGAACTGAAGGAAGGAAAAACCTTTTCTTATGAATCTTATACACTAAAGAAATAAATTGGTATGAAAGTGGCATTGAACAACCTAGTTGATTGGGCTGTTTCCTATTTTCATCATCTTTCTCTAATGCTAGAGTGTGCTAAACACAATAAGTACATATGATGCATGTGTCATCACATCATAGAGATCAAACAACGCAGAAGAGCAGCATCATGTAGTACGAAAGGGCAGCTCGCGGCTGCAGACGAGGTGTGTGTGTGTGTGTGTGACCTTGGCAAGAGAGGAGAGACCCTCTCTGTATTTCCTCGGCCTCAACCTCCCGAGGGCTGTGGGCCAGGACTCTGTTCCTCCCGTAGAACCATCACCGCTCCTCCACTGGGTCCTCACCTGAACAGACAGGAAGACAACATCATATCACACTGACACAGGAGACACAGGGAACAAAACATTGTTTCTCTCTCTCACCATCTACACATGCACTATTCACACTTCTTTCAGTCTACCATGCGATCGGGAGCGAGATGTGCAGATTTTTAAACTAGCCCGGTAAAGAAATATACTACATGCTCCAGTGCTTACATGCTCACATTACTAAGGAGGTCATTTAGAGAGGGGGGCTATTGTGAATATTCAATGCACACAGACACATTGTTCTGCTTCCTCAACTTTTCTTGAGCAGTCCTGGTATTGTATCTCCCGAGACATTGGCACTTTTGTACTAGTATTTCGCAACGTTGTAAGAATGCAAGTAGTTTGGGATTTTTTCAACACAGCAAAGCTATCAGAAAGAGATCCACAACACACAGACACTCGCAACACACCTCCTTGAGTTTGTTGTTTCTCATGTTCTCAACACTATACACAAATATGTGTGAGTACTTGTCCACACAGTCTCGTACCTGGACAATAATTATCAACAGAGAGAGAGATATAGTACTAGAGGAATCAGGGTTTTAGCTAGGATCAAATTTAAGGGGGGTACTGTGGTATTTGCTAGGATCAAATTTAAGGGGGGTGGTATTTGAACAACATTTGAGTACACATAGCGTTGAACATAAACTTACACATTAAAATATTACAAACACAAAGAGTCTAACTGTTAAAAAATCTGCGTTTTTTTGGCACGGGACATGTTGCTGCTTCGATAATGTGGGAAATCCTCTGGACCTTCAATTCTAACTCGTACGTGTGTTCATTCTATTGTGAAGTTCAGTGTTAACCCGGTTCACTGCACTGAAACATCGCTCGCAGTCAGTGGTCGATACTGGCAAAACCAGTGCATGTACCACGAGTTGAGCCACGAGGGGGGGAAGCTCTTTTGTGCTGTCGTTTGAGAGCACTTTCTCTGCCAGCTCCTGCATAGAGTTGCATCCTTTCAGTACTGTATGCTTCTTGGCTGTACTCTAGCGGTACAGCATTCCTGGCTACTTCATTCTTTCCAAGAAGTCCAGCGGGACACTGAACGCTTCCTCCACGTCACATTTAATTATCTCTAGGGACTCTCTCCCACGATCTGTGGAGAGGTGTATTTGGCATTGCGGCCAACTTTCAGAGCTCAAAGTAATGGCAACCCAAGCTTTCAGCCAAAGCTATCACATGTGGATACTCGTGTTTGCATAGCCATTTGGAGCACCCTATCGCTGCCTGCATTTCCGCTGTCTCAGCATCTTTAAATTTACGAGGGATGCCACCACAAGATGCTTCTGCTGCCGCTACAACAGCCCCTGTGTATGGCACTGGACTCAGCCTTTATTACTTTATCTCTTCGTAGAGAAAAACAACGGTTGATTATCCAACTGCCCTTCCAGTTCTGAGGCCATTTCCCGTGGTTTGCACACAATTTACAGCGCATACCTGTTATTCCATCTACTTTCACACTTTCTAGCCACGTAAAGTCCTTCTTCCATGCGGGATTGAATCCACCAACCCTGTGTTTGACTTTTGACCTTCGGACTTTCTTGGTCACGGGCTCGGACTCTGAGTCGTCTCCGCCCACCACTGGCGAACTCCACGATTTATCAGCAGATTCTACACTCGACGGCGCATTGGAGGGCCCAGAGCGCTGCTGGTCGAGCTGAAAAAACTGTCAATAATTCGCTGGACATGATGCGAAGACATCTTCCTGTTGCTACACGTGGCATTTCTGATTGCGCAATAAGGGCCTATGTAAAGGCAAGCTGCCGTAATATGGGGGCAGAGCTGTTTTTTAAAGGGGCGGGTTCAAATCTTAGGGGGCACCCCGCCCTGTCGTTTTAGCTCAAACACTGGGAATGCCACGCATAGTTGGCAAGCGAGTGCGAGCAGTTCAATATTTCGCGTGTGTTTTGTGTGTATTTAGAAATCACGTAGAACATCACAGTGGTGATTTTACATGCTGGTAACAAAGATGACGACACGCACACAAACCGATTATGCTACTGTACTGTAGGTATGTATACAGAATGTGAGAGACACCATAAGACACACTAGGAAAACAAGGCTAACTTCATCTGTATCTTAATACCAAAAGAAAAAGTCAAAAGAGCTGGTTCGTGAACCACAAGGCTGTAAAAGGCGTTTTGTGAGGTGTAGTTACCTCCTGTAAGAGTCCGCTCTTTGCCTCTCTCCCTTTCTTCCTCGTCTGCGACAGAGTGTCTGGAGTCACAGGGGCAATACGTCACCTGACCACACTCAGTGAGGGCTAGGGTTAGGTCAACTCACAGATTCTATTTCTCTTGGATTTCGGCATCTTCGGTTGCCACGAGTTCGGGTTCAAAGGTCGAATTTCAGTAAGGAATGCGCGACTGAGATTCGTTCTCACGAGTTGGAGACGTGATTTAGCATTGCTCAAAAACTGAGACAAATGTTTCATCATGAACACTTGCAGCAGTGACAATGCCTATTGTAGCTCTTATTAGTTTGTAAAAATGTTCAACTGGTATATAATACGTTTTCATCCGATCAGAAATATCCCACTATATACAAGGTTTTTTTTTATCACAGCAGTGCACTAGCTATTATACTGATCATTGCAGAGTTCCATCTCTAATGGGCTCAGAACTGGAGTGAGGCCAGCACAGCAAGCAACAGGAGCACCAGCACTGACACTGTCACACCTGCATATAAGATAGCTACACTATCATCATGTCCATTTAGTTATACACAGGAAAAAGCTTCCATTGTGATAATCAGTATAATTATACTCCTGTACTGGTAATAGTATGGACAAGGTCGGAGCCCCCTAGCTCATCTCACAGTAAATTCCTTGACCTGGTGGTGCAGGGAGTGGCTTGAAGGTGGAACATTAGGATGTCTCAGCAGGCATGTGCATAATTTGCCGATGTTGGCTTAGCATGTACATAGCTAGTTGGTAATGAGCAAACTGGTTGATTTTGTCAATGATGACATTAGGCAGAGAAAAGTGGCAGCATTGAACTTTGGCGATAGTTATAATACCTGAAGCTTTTGATGTGGCTGGCCCTTCTTCCAGCATCTCAGTTCGCTGATCAGCCCAGAATTCGTCAAACTCATGAACAATTGCAAATCTAAAGCGAACATAATTATAGCTAGTCAAAATCTTCCGTCAGCAGCGCTAGCATGCTATACTTACGCAAAACGAATAGGTCCGGTACCGGCAGGTGGAGCCGTCCACCCCATTTCCATGCTTTTGAACTCCATTTCTTCCCTGTGGGTAACGCCATCCTAGCCACCACAAACAATAAGTCATTCCGCAAATATACAGGTCGCTAACTTCGCAGAATGACTTACCGTTTCTTTAGGACATGAACTAAGACGCGAATTGGGGTCTGTCGCAGCAAAAACTCCGACTCGAGTAGTGTCGTCGCTCATGAGACGAGACTGGACAAAGAACCCCTTAAAATAATCATCTTCTGGGCCAGAGATGGTCACTGCAGAATAAAGTTACGCAGTAGCTTAGTACCGAAAGGGCAACAATTATTTCTTACGTGTATATTCCTTGCTTGGAGTGTATTGGTAGATTCCATTTACTTCAAACTGATCAAGATCAATGGTAAAAGGTACCCGGCTTATTTGGGAAGTAGAGTTTTCGTGTAGCGGTGTCAGAGTGTTGCAAGCCGCCAGCTGGGCGCCATTCGAATAAGCATATGCGCAGCATGCGCTGAAGAGCAGCAGCAGCATTATATTGGAGGCGATACACATGGCGGCACTGCGATCCGATGCTGCCTCGATCTTCTACTGCTTCAAACGAACGTCTTTTTTCTTAGCAAAAACTGCGCTCTGTAGCGCGGCCAGAATTTATAAAAATGCATGCCTGCACCTCTACGAAAAGGCTTCGTAGAATTTGGGGGGTTCGGGGTGGATTGCGCATTGAGATTGCTGGCGACCTGCCATATTTTGCAGGTAGCTAGTAAGTAGTAATATTTGTAGCCCAACACTTCTCTCTGCCATACAATACGCCATCTAAGGTCTTCACTGTACGCACTTCGGCGTCCCGGCTCACAAGTTGTTGTTAGTGTCCACCGCATTGCGTATGCCTGGATCCACGAATGCGCGAAAACGTAACCCGCGGTTGGTGGTATATACGTATATACACACTCTCGATCTCTTAGCCCAGCCAGTACCGCACATGCGCAGTGTGCAGAGGGTTTGCTAACCCTCGGTGCGCATGCGCACCGAGGTTTACACCTTACGGCATGCGCATGCTCTAAATTGCAAACCCTCGGCGAAATGCGCATGCGCGATACCGCTAATTATTTTAATGGCCTATTTGTGGTGGCTTCCGCTAGTAGCCCGCGGAGAGTCTGACACGGGCTAGCTACAGTAGTAGATAGCATGCGGGAGTCGATACATGCCATTGGTTGTGACTTCCTGAGCCCCCAAGGTATATACACAGAATGAGCGGATCAGGTCGCGGTAAGCCCAGTGCGATTTGGCTTCTTCGCTTGTTTTCACGGCATATCTCTCGAACGAAGTCGTTTCAGGAAAATCGCCTAATACATTTTCAGGCTCCCGTAGTTCTGAATCCGCTGGTATCGCTAATGGGCCGCCTCGTAGCCTGTAGTGCCTGAATAAGCGTCGACAGAAGACAGACAGAACGACTACTGTAACCCTACCTGCGCATGCGCGCAGAGGGTTAATAATACGCAAGTGTGCATTTGCGTCTTTGTCTGTCTGTTACCGCCACCACGCGCAACGAAAAACCAAATGGTTCAACGCTACACTGGCTTGATTTTAAAATGTGTTAAATTTGGCGAATTTCGTAGTAAAAGTGCGTTTCAGCGTGAAAAACGGAACAAGCCATCTGTGAGATTATACTTTCTGACTGAGGCTTGCTGAGGCAGACTCCATGTATTTCTGCATTGTTTCCAAGGCTGGTCCTATAGTAGTCGCTGGTCCTATGTTTATTCTTTTGCCGGTTACAATGTTTTGTATGGTCATCAACATGTTAGAGTATTTAGTGATGAAGATTTTGACACTGCCTGCACCATAAGGCTCATCCGTTCATATCATGGGTTATACACACCTATTGAATCAGTTATTGAAACTGTCTCATGTCAGTGAAGTCTACTGCCGTAATCAGTTATTATGTCATTCTTCTCTCTATGGGTGGTCCAGTGGTCGGTCCAGGAGCCCTTAAGCCCCCGGTTGGCGACGGCATATAGTCCAGAAGGCCACTGGTTCACCTGTCATCTACATCTTTCCTTTCCTATCATTCTGCACCTGTATTTGGTGTGTATAATAATAATAATAATAGCTTCATACAACTGTAGCCCACACAATCAGTGGATTTTGATACCGAGTATATGTTATTGTTTGCACTTACCATCAATTTGAGACTGTCCCAGCTGTACATTAGATGCAGTGTCACTAGACACAAGACCCGCAGATCATCTCAGAAGCTTCAATGCGTACACCACTACAGACATGTAGCAGTAACCATAGCTGGTGTAATCTGGTCAAAGTTAGCGCTGGGGGACTAGCAGCTACTCGTGCAGTAGCGGTTGAGCAGGTTAACTGACAGCAATCTTAGGAACCGAGAGCGAATAAACATCACTTTTAAAGGCCGTGACTATTGGTGCATTGGTGATGATCTGGGCAACAACATACAAGAGAACATGACCATTACAGTCGGTGTGAACATGACTACAGTAGTCAGTCTGATGCCATAGTGTGTGAGCTGGAGGAACTTGCTACAGCTGGCTAATGAGTTGCGATAACAGAGGGACTGCAAAAGATAAGATTCCCCACATTAGGTTGCCCTATACAATCTTCTGATGCTGTTAAAACCACCCTCCCTAGCTACCACCAGCTGGTAGCTATGATCAGCTGAAGCAACAACGGATGTTTCAAACCTCTTTGACCTGCTTTAAGGGAAAATTTCCCTTAGACAGTAAAAATGCACTAACTCTATTGAGAAAGGACAATGTCAAGAGTTATGTATATACAGTTCGCAAGGTAAGGGCAATTCTATAGAGACTCATTGCTACGATACTAATAACAATTATTTTGATGAGCTGGGGTCAAAGAGATAAGGTTCAGACATTACGGTATATAGACCTTCTCCACAGCGAACTGCACAACTAAGATGATTACAGATTTTAAAGGCAGCTATGGCTAAGGGCTGTGGCCCGAAAGGAACAACAGTTTATGTGCTGACAGCCTGAGTTGATGTTTCTGAGGTTGAGGTTTCTTGTGTGGCATGTAGCTATAGTGCAGGCTCCAAGATGTGGTCTCAACCTGAGTGACATCTGCGAGTCTAACTTACATTTGAATGTCACAAAATTTGAATGTCAACTCACAATTATTGAAGGTCAAAAGCAAATGCGAATGTCCAACTGACATTTGAACATAAACATCTGAACGTCCAACTAACATTTGGGGGTGTGTGTGCAGAAGAGCTGTTACTTGACTCCCGCTTTCCAAAAAATGCTCATCAATAATATTGTCGAGTAAGTGTCACTGAAGCGTGTGAATTCCATCGTAATTAAGAATTTGCCATGGATTTTGCTGATTACTTTGAAGCTAGTGAACAGATTAAAGCCTATTATACAGCCCAACATGTGAATACCACTATAGTTAACGTGGTTCCAGTTACCAAGCTACACACCGCTCAGAATGGGAATGTAAGGAGAGGGAATTGAGTGGGCATTTCACGAATAGGAGCTCTCTTCAGATCATAGTCTATGTGTACTCCTTGCATACCTTTTTCTGTAATTCACACCGTATCCTTGGGATAATCAGAGCGTCGGTAGACGCTCTATGTACGTAGGGATGTAACGAGTGAAATCTCACGTGATCCGGGTACAAAACGCCTCGAAACTCGGCGAGGATGGCTAGCTATGCCTTCAAAACACACCAAAAATCACTCACGGGTCCATATCTACCTATACATATGCCCAAAAGTTCCATACGTCCCTGCAATTCTCGACACGAGAAACCGCTCATACGCGATTTCACAATTTTCGTGTCATCATATTCTTCTTCTTCTTCTTCTTCTTCTTTAGACCCGATTTCTCCTTACCGGAACAAGTTCAAGCGCTGATTTTCCCATTAAACGTACCCCGCTATGGTGGAGGTGTGCATCGTCGTCAAGCGATGTTCGTTTTCTTGCTGCCAATCGGTACGGAAGATCTAGCGTACAATATTGCTCACAGAAAACGACGCCATTTTCACGGTCGATTCAGACCCCACCCACTCCCGGCGCCTTGCGCGCGACGCGGGATAAAAGACCGCGTGGTTGCCGCTCCGCTCGCTCTCGTCCGTTGAGCTCCGTCTGGCCGAGTTTTGTCTCCACGTTTGGCCCGTTTCTGCCGAGTCTGGTTACGATCAGTTTTTTTGTCTGTCCTTGTTCCACACGTCGACACTTGGTGTCAGTCTCTTTCGCTCTGCTAATTGAACTTCGTGTACCGCGCTGATTTCACAAGTAAGTGTTGGTATTACAAAACATATTGCGTATGATCTTAACTTTCTACCTCTGAGGTTAATGCGTTACATCGGCACCCCGTCCGGTGTTTTTGTACTGGCCCATGCTACTACTACCTTCGACTGGAGTTGGGGCCACAGCTACTCATTTCGTTTTCAATGTAAGCTCTGCAAACTCTCTCCATATGGTTGTATTCAGTTTCTCATTTGCCCTATTTTCCATTAGCTCTTTATTTCGAGGTGCTACACGACATTCCTTCGTGCCTGGGTGTACCCACTGGCCCTGAGGCACTCTTCTGTAGTTCGTGGTGCACTGGTCCGGAGTCGCAAACCGTCTCAACTGCATTACTGTCGTTGTTAATACCTGTTCCCACTCTGTCCATGACTTTTCCACCTCGCCCTCGAGTGAGTCGTTGATACTGAAAACATCACTCCCGGTTCTTTCGTCTGATTGCAAACCGTCTCAACTGTGTTGCTGTTGTACCTGTTCCCACTTTCCCCCTCACTTTTCCACCTCGCCCTCTAGCTGCCCTGTAGCTGCAACTGAATCGTTGATACTGAAACACCACACCCGCTTTTTTCATTCTTTCGTCTGAGATCTTGTGCCCTCCACTGCCCTCTACCACAGGTTTGCTGATAGTTGTCACTGCACCCAAGACAACAACCAAGACGACAACACCTGGGCTTCCTTTCAGATAAGTTCAATTTTGCTGCTGGGAAAATGCCTTACCGCTCCCCAAGAAAAAAGAGGGCATGTGCCAAGAGATATTATGTGCTGGATTCTGAGGAAATAAAAGCTAGAGGTAGATCCCTTTATTTGTCAGACCCTGATAAGATAAAGGCAGTGGCTAGGACCTCCTATCATGCTGATCCTAAAAAGAAAAAGGCAGCTGTTAGGGCCTCATATTGTGCTGATCCTGATAAAAAGAAGGCTGTTGTTAGGGCCCTATATTGTGCTGATTCTGATAAGAAAAAGGCAGCATCTAGGGCCTTGTATAATTTGCACCCTTTGAAGAAAATTTGGCTCATATAAAGAAAATGCAGAAAAACGAAAAGCTGCTGCAAAAGCCCGCTATGATGCAAACCCTGCAAAAAAGCGTGCAGCTACCCAGGCAGCGTATAAAGCTAACCCTGAAAGAATGAAGGCATTGTTTCGGGAGTATCATGCCTCACACCATAGCACCAGGCTAAGATATTTCAAGAAGTATCACTGCTATGCCAAAAGAGAGAGAGTAAAGAAAGCTAGATACACTTTGGCGCAGCCTAACCAACTGGCAATTGAAAGGTGTTACAAGTAAAGAAAAAATTCTGCGAATTAATAAAGTGTGGAATATAGGGATGCCATAAAAAGCAAGGAGACAAGACAGGGATGACCTAGTGCATGTGATGCAGTAGTACAATGGGATGATTGTTACATCTTCTAACTGACATTTCTTGCTGATGTAAATTTTAATCCACACAAGGCCTATATTGTCGCCACTCTTACTCATGACATGAGTTTTGAATAGTGTAGTGTGAAGACTGAAGACTGGCAAACGAATTCTGTAGAGAAAGCAGCATTGTAAAACCGGTTAGTTGGGCGAACATACAGTCACGATTCAAAACTGAGGACCTGTCAGAGAGGGCATTTGCTACCAGTCTTACGTGCATAGGAAATGAGTCATAGCTGCACATCATACGATAGAGATCACTCGTGCTTTGCGACAATATAGGGCTTGTGTGGATTAAAATTTACATCAGCAAGAAATGTCAGTTAGAAGATGTAACAATCATCCCATTGTACTACTGCATCACATGCACTAGGTCATCCCTGTCTTGTCTCCTTGCTTTTTATGGCATCCCTATATTCCACACTTTATTAATTCGCAGAATTTTTTATTTACTTGTCTCCTTTCCTTTTTTTATGGCATGCATGCATTGGGGCATAATGTCCATAATTATAAAAATAACATGTATTTATTGCCTCGGACTCTTAGTCGTCATCTACATTTTAATTTCACTTCCAAAGTAGATAAGTGTACAAAGTTAAGCACTTAATCGCCTGAGGCTGTTTGTTGTTGTTTACAAACTTGTAATTTCTGTTTCGATGAACTCTCATCATGGTACATTAGTGTACCAAGTTTCGTTGTTAGAGGACCCACAATATGCAAGTTAGAGGCACAAGGCATCATTTATTGCCTGAGGCTGTTTGTTGTTGTTTACAAACTTGTAATGTTTACATTTTGATAATAATGATGGGTTGAATATGTGTACAAAGTTTTATCTCTCTGGGTATTAGCTTTACCCAGTTAGCACTCTATCATAATGTATTGCCTGGGGCTATTTGTTGTTGTTTACATGTAAACAAAATTGTTTACGAAGAAATAAAAATGTTCTTGCACGACCTGTCATGGATTCCAATCTTTGTGCAAAGTTTGATCTTCATATCTTACCCGGTTTTTGAGATACGCTTGTCTAAACTAAACAACAACAACAACAACAAGAATAAGAAAATTGAAAAGTTTTTTTAATAAATCAAGTACCGATTATGCGATTTAAGCTATTTCTTGGGTTCATGCTCTTTGTGACGATACAAATTAGTCTGATGTGTCAAAAGTTGGATCTGATTGAAACTGAAAGTGAAACATGAAAATCCCAATGTATGGGCATAATGCAGCACAACCTGTGTCATCCCTATATACTAAGTACATCAGTACAAGTATTCATGCCTGAGGCCTGCTAGGCTGCTTGTGTTGTTTACAAACTTGTAATTTTTGTTTCGATGAACTCTCATCATGGTACATCAGTGTACCAAGTTTCATGTTAGAGTACCCACAATATGCAAGTTAGAGGCACAAGCATCATTTTTATTGCTGAGGCTGTTTGTTGTGTTTACTAACTTGTAATTTTCTGTTTCGATGAATTCTCATCATGGTACATCAGTGTACCAAGTTTCATTGTTAGAGGACCCACCATAAGCAAGTTATAGGCACAAACACATTTTACAAGTTTTTATTGCCTGAGGCTGTTTGTGTTGTTTACAAACTGTAATGTTTACATTTGATAATAATGATGGGTTGTATATGTGTACAAAGTTTTATCTCTCTGGGTATTAGCTTTACCCAGTTAGCACACTTCATTAGTCTCATCATAATGTATTGCCTGCTATTTGTTGTGTTACATGTAAACAAAATTGTTTACGAAGAAAGAAAAATGCTCTTCACGACCTGTCAGCGATTCCCAATCTTTGTGCAAAGTTGATCCCTATCTAGCTTACCCGGTTTTTGAGATACGCTTGTTGAAACTGAGAAACGAACAACAACAACAACAACAACACAACAAGGAAGAAGAAAATTTGAAAAAGTGACTAATAAATCAAGTACACGATTATGCGATTTAAGCTATTTCTTGGATTCATGTCTTTGTGACGATACAAATAGTCTGATGTGTCAAAGTTGGATCTGATTGAAATAGAAAGTGAAACACGAAAATCCCAATGTATGGGCATAATGCAGGACAACCTGTGTCATCCCTATCACTAAGTACGGTAGTACTTAGTATATAGGGATTGACATGGTACCTAGCATCATAGATGTATGGGGCTATGATAGGGAGTTTTGTTCATTTTCTTCTTCTTCTTCTTCCTGTTCGACCAGCATAACTCAAAAGCCGAAAGAGATAAACCCATTAAATTTTGTAAGAATGTACATATCGATAACCACATGGGCAACGTCATACTTTTTTGTTTGTAAACAATGTTGTTTACTGTAAACAACAACAAAATTGCCCCAGGCAATACATTATAATGGACAATACATTTTAATGGGCATACTAGATGTGTCAGTGTAACTCAAAATTGGTAAGAGCTATGTGAACGAAAGTTTGTACACATAATGTATTCAATAGCCAACATCAAAATAACGTTTGTAAATAAGAACAAATAGCCTCAGGCACTTTTCCTTAAATAATACTTCTTCACTTCTCAAACTTTCCAATGGTAGCACGCATAGAGATGAAACTTGGTACGTATCCCTATTATATCGTTTCCATGACGACCGCATATTGTTCAATAGGCCTCAGGCACTTTTCTTTAATATTAGTTCTTCAATTCTCAAACTTGTTAACTGTAGCACGCATGGAGGTGAAACTTGGTGCGCATGTATATTACATCGTTTCCATGATAACCACAACAACAAATAGCTCAGGACTTTCTTTAAATTACTTCTTCACTCCTCAAACTTGCTAACTATGCACACATGGAGGTGAAACTTGGTGCGCATGTGTAACATCTTTCCATGACAACTACAACAACAAATAGCCTCAGGCACTTTTCTTTAAAATTACTTCTTCACTCCTCAAACTCGCTAACGGTACCACGCATGGAGGTGAAACTTTGTGCGCATGTGTTTCCATGACGACCGCATATTGGGTGAAAAGCCTCAGGCAATATTCTTTAATATTAGTTCTTCAATTCTCAAACTTGTTAACTGTAGCACGCATGGAGGTGAAACTTGGTGCGCATGTGTATTACATCGTTTCCATGACAACCACAACAACAAATAGCCTCAGGCACTTTTCTTTAAATTACTTCTTCACTCCTCAAACCTGCTAACTATAGCATGCATGGAGATGAAACTTGGTGCGCATGTGTATAACATCGTTTCCATGACGACCACAACAACAAATAGCCTCAGGCAATTTTCTTTATAATTACTTCTTCACTCCTCAAACTTGCTAACAGCAGCACACATGGATGGTATGCATTTCATTTCCATGACGACAACAGGCATTTTTTCTCTATTATTAATTTTTATAGGGGCTTGCCCCCTTCAATACGTAGTAGTATATAAAAATGAGTGGAGACAAGTAAAAAAAAAATCCTGCGGATTAAAAAAGAGTGCATATAGGGATCGTATAAAAAGAAAGGGAGACAAGATAGGGATTGTGTTTGTAGAAGCACAGAGATGCTAGCGAGGAGTTAGGACTCCCACAGGTCATTACAACAGCCCTATATCGTCGTACGGTGGGAGTGAAGGTTATGAAAGAGTATTGCTAAGTACTGTACTACTTAATAATGATTGTTGCCATCGATCTGTCATGCTACATTCCCATGGAGTGTATGCACATCAAGGTGCGAGCAGTTATGTGTACTGTCGTAATAATCTGCTGACCAAAACAATGTACGTGCATAACATCATTACATGGAAAACATACGTATAATACGAGAAAACCAAATTCAAGTATGCAGGGTTGCTGATACTTATGCGAGGAAGATTTTACTCCGTGGTCAAGCACCGATACGACGATATAGGGCTGTTGTAATGACCTAACTCCTCGCTAGCATCTCTGTGCTTCCACAAACACAATCCCTATCTTGTCTCCCTTTCTTTTTATACGATCCCTATATGCACTCTTTTTTAATCCGCAGGATTTTTTTTTACTTGTATACTAAGTACTACCGTACTTAGTGATATAGGGATTGGCATGGTACCTAGCATCATAGATGTATGGGGCTATGATAGGGAGTTTTGTTCTTCTCCTTCTTCAGATTGAACTCGCGTAACTCAAAAACGAAACAACATAAAGTAATGAAATGTTGTAAGAATGTAGATATCCATCACCCGAAGAGATTGGTCATACTTATTTCTTTGTAAATAACATTGTTTACTGTAAACAAAAACAAATAGCCCCAGGCAATACATTATAATGCGATCACATGTGTCAGTATAACTCATAAATGGTAAGAGCTATGTGAACGAAACTTTGTAGACATAATATATTCAACATCAAAATAACAACAGTACATGTTTGTAAAGAACAACAACTAGCCTCAGGCACTTTTCTTTAAATTTACTTTTTCACTCCTCAAACTCTCCAATGGTAGCACACATAGAGATGAAACTTGGTAAGTATGCCTATTATATCATTTCCATGACGATTACATGTTTCCATGATGACCGCATTTTGTTTGAAAAAGCCTCAGGCACTTTTCTTTAAAATTACATCTTCACTCCTCAAACTCGCTAAAGGTACCACGCATGGAGATGAAACTTGTTACGCATGTGTGTAACATCGTTTCCATGACGACCACAACAACAAAGAGCCTCAGGCACTTTTCTTTAAAATTACTTCTTCACTCCTCAAACTTGCTATATAACTGTAGCACGCATGGAGGTGAAACTTGGTGCGCAGGTGTATTAGATCGTTTCCATGGCGACCACAACAACAAATAGCCTTAGGCACTTTTCTTTAAAATTTCTTCTTCACTCCTCAAACTTGCTAACAGCAGCACACATGGAGATGAAACATGGTATGCATATCATTTCCATGACGACAACAGGCATTTTTTCTCTATTATTAATTTTTTATAGGGGCTTGCCCCCTTCCACAGAGATAATACGTAGTAGTATATAAAAATGAGTGGAGACAAGTAAATTAAAAACCCTGCGAATTTAAAAAAGAGGCATATAGGGATGGTATAAAAAGAAAGGGAGACAAGATAGGTATGGGATACATGAAGCATGGTTAATGAACAGATTTGAGTACGCTGACACCCCCAACCCCATCACACAATCCCTATATTGTTGCCTAGGTGAAGTATTAAACATTCACCATTACAATACTCAGAACTTACAATAGTAACCAACACCCTTATAGAGTCCAAGTGGAGTTTAATTAAAGGGAATGTGGCAGTATAAATGTTACTAAAAACAACAGGGAGATGGTGGAAGAATGCTTGCTTTTAGTAACCTTTAGCCCCTATAAGAGTAGCACACCAGGCAACAATATAGGGATTGTGGGATGGGGTTGGGGGTGTCAGCGTACTCAAATCTGTTCATTAACCATGCTTCATGTATCCCATCCCTATCTTGTCTCCCTTTCTTTTTATACCATCCCTATATGCCTCTTTTTTAAATTCGCAGGATTTTTAATTTACTTGTCACAGTCAGCAGTTCTTCATCTTGCTGTTGGCATGCCGCCAGCCCAACTTCTTCACCGGTAATGTTGGCAATTACTCCTTCAGCTTCCTCCTGAGGTACACCGTCATTCTCCTCCAGCGGGGCTCTTGGCATTAGTGTTGCTGCGACCAGATCGGTGTCAGATCTGGATATCCAGTTCTTGAATGGCCATGCCCCATCGGGCCAACTTCCCCGAGGGTTGAGTAGTGTTGAGGAGAGATGTGAGATGTGCATGGTCTGTGTAGAGTTCACAAGTGTGTCCGTACAAGTATGGGCGGAAGTGTTTTACAGCCCAGACAACTCCAAGGCCTACCATCTCAGCTGCACCATACTTCTTCTCGTGAGGTTGGAGTGTTTGGCTGGCATAGGCTATCCGTCTATAGTGCTGCCATTATCCTGTTTTTGGGCGAGTACAGCTCCGAGTCAAATTCCGTCTCCACTCTAAATGGCCGATCAAACTGGGGAAATGCCAGCACAGGTGCTGAGATCAGCAGTTCCTTGAATGCCAGCTGGCACTGCTCTGTCCACACAAACGGTGCAGTTAACAGATGCTTGGGGCTGGCGATGGCTGCGAAACGAGACACAAAACGCCGGTAGTATGAACCAAACCCTAGGAATGATCGAAGAGTCTTAGTCCAGCTGGCCCATGCCAGTCGGCCATTTTGAATCTCACACATACCAGTATTCGCCTCAAAGCATCTGTGGGTACAGGTTACAGCTCAACCGCTTTGAGTTTCCCAGGGTCTGTCTGGACTCCGGTAGCAGACACAACATGACCGAGAAACTCAACTTGCTTACGGGCCAAGTGGCATTTGGTGGGTTTCAATCGCAATCTTTCCTCTCTTAGACTTTCGAATACCGCTTTGAGGTTAGCATTGTGCTCAGTGAGGTTCCATCCAAACACCAGGATGTCATCCAAATAAGTTGTCTGAGCCAGTACCACCTCCATCGGGCGTTGGAACTTTGCTAGGGCATTAACAAGCCCAAACGGCATCTTGAGAAACAGGTAGAGTCCTGAATAGGTCACGAATGCTGTCTTCTCCTTTGAGGCAGAGTCCATATGTACCTGCCAGTATCCTGAGGCCAGGTCTAACAT
>CASHTH010002575.1:0-45195 GCA_030341885.1 Geodia barretti | reverse complement strand
TGCTCTAGTTAGATGCCCGCCTCACTCCGACGACCGACGGCCACCAATGCGTGTTGTACATCATCCCTCACTATAGGGACCACCATCCCCTGAGACGAATCGAGGACGAATGTTTGTATCAGTTCGGGGTCCGGAGTTGGGTGGCGGACAAACGCGCAGAATTGGTTCACCACAGGCAGATGGTAGTGTTGGGGGTCCTCTTCAGCGAGGCGACGTAATGCCTCTATCCCACCGAGTCGGACAGCGAGCACACGATTTGCTAGCAGTTCGACGGCCCTCTCGTGGCGGTCGTTCAGTAAGGCTCGTCGGCCTGTCTCCGATTGCTGCTGAGCCGCTTCATTTTGCCGTCCGGACACGATGCTCCGCCACATCGCGAATATCAGAGCTTCTATGCCGGCGATAACAAGACCGATGTTGCGTATGGTAGTGCTGCCAGATTCATCGTCGCCACTACCCCAATCCCACGACCCGTCCCATAGCCAAATCAGCAGCACCCCAAGAGTGAGAGGCGCGACGACCGCGGCCACGATGAACTAAAAATCCAGGGTCCATACCACCCCAGAACATTTAGATTTACGGGGTTGGCCTTTAGCGATCACGGTACCGCCGCCAGATTACCTGTCGGGTCAGGCACCAGCTCCAGGTAAGCCAGCGTCGGAGTGATCGAGGCATGGCCCAGCCACCGGAACAGGTGGTTGATCGGGATGCCATGCATCAGCAGGTGGCGGACACGGCTGCGGAGCCGTGTGCAGGTCAGGCGCTGAGGGTTGGTTGCTCACCGCCGAACAGCTGGGGTTGCGCCGTGATGTGAGCTGTCAGTCCGCTGATGGCCTCGCCGTCGGGGGTGGTGACGCTGAGCGCGTTGCCTACTTTTGCGGCGGCGGTGCGGACGTAACCGAGGCCGATGACGCCGGCGCCGTTTGCCGTGGGTACGACGGTTGCCGATGTAACCAGCCCCATGGCCTTTCCGTCCGCGTCAACCAACCGGGAGCCGGGCAGCGTCCCCGCGAGATTGTCCACACCGTCGTTATCGGCTTGAAAGTGCAGGGCGACCAGGTATTTCTGCACCTTTTCGTAGGTGTCCAGCCGGGCGATAACCTCTTGGCCGATGTAGCAACCCTTGTGGAAGTCGATGGCGCCGATCAGACCAGCCTCCAACGGGTTATAGGTATCGCTCATCTCGGCGCCGTAGAGGGGCCGCTGTCTGGCAATACGCAGGGTTTCAGCCGTGGCGGCGCTGATGCCCACTGCGCCGGCGTCCCGCAGGGTGGTTTCCATCGACTGCGCGGCGTCAATATCCATGAACAGCAGGAGGTATTCGGGCCGTTGCCGGTCGGTTTCCGGGTTGGACGGCGGGAGGATGAGCAGCGCTGACGCGGCCTCGGGGCCCACGGTGACCGGCCGGAACGTACCGGGCACGAAGTCGGCAACAGCTTCGGGCACCGTTTTCTGCATGATTTCGGCAGCAGAGGGGCCGGCGACGTTCAGCATTACGGTTTTGCCGGTAACGTCCTCGATCTCCAGGTCTTCCATGATGGTGTACTTATCCAGGAATTCGATGACGGCTTGCTGCTGGCCGGGGCTGGTCAACATCAGCTGGTAGTCGCCGCAATGGATTACGCAAACGAGATCCACGATGCGGCCGCGGTCGCTGGTGAGAACGGTAACTTTCACGGAGCCGGGTGAGGCATCCGGGTCGATCAGGTTGGTGGACAGGCGGTTGAGCAGGTCGCGGGCATCTTCACCGACCAGCTTGAGGCGGCCGGAACTGGACTGATAGAAGGCGGCCTGGTCGGTTGCGACGCGAAATTCTTCGGCGGTGTGAGCATCTATGCCAACGGTAGCCAAGGTGAGCCTCCTGGAACAGACGGAATCGGGAGGGAACGAACGGGATGGTGTCGGCGCGAATCGAAGCCGGGTCGGGTTGCCGGGATGCGGCAGTGGGTCTGGCAACGCGGTGGGTATGGAAAGGTTGACGGCCGGGGTTGTACCGCCCGGCCGTCAGAGAACCACGGTTGGTTTGACCCCGAGATTCGGGGAACGGGTTATACGGCGAAGGAGGTGCCGCAGCCACAAGCCTTTTTGGCGTTGGGATTTTCGAACACGAAACCCTTGCCGTTCAGCCCGTCGGAAAAGTCGAGCTGGGTGCCAACGAGGTAGATGTAGGACTTCTTGTCCACCATGACCTTGACACCGTACTGTTCGACGATTTTGTCGGATTCGCGCTCCTGGTCGGTGATGGTAAGGTCGTAGGTGAGACCGGAGCAGCCGCCACCCTTAACCGCCACCCGCAGGCCCACGTCACCCATGATTCCTTCTTTATCGGCGAAATACTTGATTTTCTCGGCGGCCTTTGCCGAAATCTCAACGGTCAGTTCAACGCCGTTCTGCGTAATAGGCATAAATTCGTCACCCCCTGACGGGAAGTCGATGTTGTCACAATTTTACGCAACATCGGGGGCCGGCGTCAACACGGGCGACGGCGGCATATTGGGAAAGCGCGGCGATTGGGTTTCCACTGGGCGTTCAGTTCCCCCGAGATTGCCACGTCGCTGCCGCGGTTCGCAATGACGGGGGTCCTTCGACAGGCTCAGGACGAACGGGGGATCAACCTCACGCAGCCCTCTCTCATGGAGGGAGAGGGTCTGTTCTGCAGGCTCAGCACGAGCGGGGGGGTTGGGGGTTGCGCCCTCACCCCCGTCTTTCCCGCGAAAGCGGGAATCCACCCATTCCTGGCATCGAGATTGCCACGTCGCTGCCGCTCCTCGTAATGACAGGGGGCTCCGGATGAGTGGCCGGGGATTTGGCCCTACCAAGGTGGTATTAGAACAGCGGTTGCTGGGCTTCGGGATCAGGGGCAGGCCCGATGCGGCTGACGGCATCGTTCCAATCGTCAAGGGAGTAGAAGGTGCGGTGATTGAAGTTGCGCAGGAAGGGATGCTCAAGGCCGTTATCCGACGGGTCGGCATACATCAGCACGGGACGGGCCGGGTCGGCGATGTGGGTGCGAGTGGATGGGTCGGTCGATGATGGTGAATTTTGCTGATCGTCATCTGGATCGGGATGCCTGTTGCAGACCCTGACCTCCTCACCGAATTGATCTCGTTCGTAATCGGTTTTCGGCTTTCTGGTGCCGCAGATGGCACCGTCCGGGAAGGTGGTGTCGGGCTCATACACGTAGTGATCGAGAATCTCGGATTGTGATCCCGAGCATTTCTTGACAGTGTCTCCGAAAAAATTCCGCTCCCACGCGTTCTCGGCGTCCCGCTCCAGGCAACGGAAAGGATCATCGTAGCCCTCGACCGTTTTGTAGGTCACGGTGAAGTCTCCGACAGGGCGAAGTATGCGGGTCACCGGATCGGGTAGTTCGTTGGGCGTTGAGCGGCGGCCCCTGGCAACAGTTGTCCTCTCCGGTGCGCCGGGATTGGCGAAGCGACTGAGCTCCTGCATATCGTTATTGGGATACCTGCCAAGGAGCGTGCAATGCTCGCCGTTGGTGTCGCAATTGAAGTGCACGCGAATGATCGGAGAGCCGATACCCTCGAAGTCAGTCAGGTCATCCCCGGTGATGGTGAAGCCGTTCTCGGATAGCACTGTTGAACTTTTCCACATGCTGGCATCCGTACTCAGCCGATACTTGACCACGTAGCCGCCGGGAAGCGGGTCCCAGTCGAGATGGATACCAGCATCGGTATCCCACGCGCGAACGGCCTGATGTCCCAAGATGTTAATAATGACAGGGGCTGAGGACGTTGCGGGATCACTGCACCCGCTGGCGTTGCAAGCCACCACGCGCACTATCCATAAACCCTGGCTCCCGACGTCGAACTCGGCATCGGATTCGGTGGTGGACATTGAGGCGGCGTCCGTGAAGTCATCACCGGTTTGACGCCAGCGGACTTCGTAGGTGTCGGCGTTCATTACGGGTGGCCAATCTGCGGTGATCGTGGTTGTGCCAGGCTCGACCGCTAGCGTCGCGTCGGCGGGTGTGGTTGGTGTGTGGGCGTCGTTACTTCTCGGTGTATTTGGTTGGGTGCTTGACGCACAGGCGATGGCGGTTGCGAGTACGAACAGGACCAAAGGGAGAATAGATAAATAGGCCGAATGCTTTGTCAATAAAATAACTACCTCACTGTAGTGGGTTGGAAATTTGGGAATGCTAGTTGAACTAGCAGCGGGATGCAACCCAGGTAGCATGGATGCCGAAATTTGCCCGAACGCTGTCGCCATACGACGGTGGGCAATTCATTTAACGTCTGAGGACGCGGGTTCTTCATCCTGACTGAACTGCCGCAAAAAAGCACGCTCGTATTCGCTGGTGAGAATCTGATAACAGAGCAATTTGCGATACCTGCCATGGTTTGGGGAGCTAAAGTGGAATCTTAGTCATGGCTGGTGTGGGATGTGATCAGTACACTTCCCACCACCATGATGATCATTTTGCGCGAGAAATTTGGCTCAACACATATGCGACGGTAACAGTTCAGACTCGACGTGTGTTTCCATACACCTCCGTATTCCGGCCTTGAGACGGAATCCAGAGACGTCTTTTACCGCAATGGTGCTTATCCTCGCCTCCTGGATTCCCGCGTTCGCGGGAAAGACCGGTTGGGGCCAGAATAATACCTTCAACTCTGAACAGTTACATGCGACGCAGCCGGCTAGCAGCGGACCGCCGATGTATGTTCAACCTCATCGGGATTGCCACGTCGCTGGCGCTCCTCGCAAAGACCGGGGACATTGTTACCCCCACGCAGCCCTCTCCCATCAAGGGAGAGGGGGTCCTTCGACAGGCTCAGGACGAACGGGGGGTTGGGGGTTGCGCCCTCACCCCCGTCTTTCCCGCGAAAGCGGGAATCCACCCATTCCTGGCATCGAGATTGCCACGTCGCTGCCGCTCCTCGTAATGACAGGGGGCTCAGGATGCGTGGGTAGGGGGTTTTGCGCTGCCGAGATGGTATTAGAACAACGGTTGCTGGGCTTCGGGGTCAGGGGCAGGCCCGATGCTGCTGACGGCATCGTACCAATCGTCGACGGAGTAGAAGGTGCGGTGATTGAAGTTGCGCAGGAAGGGATGCTCAAGGCCGTTATCCGACGGGTCGGCAAACATCAGCACGGGACGGGCCGGCTCGGCGGTGTGCGTGGCATACATCAACTCAGAGTACATACCAGTGGATAGCCGACCGCCCATGGTGATGCGGTAGGCGGCGATGCACTGGGCCTGCTCAACCATGGTGAGGTCGCGATGACGAATCTGGTTCTCCAGATCGTCCCAAACCTCAAGAGCCTCCTGCGGGTCGAGGGTCATTGGGTAAGTTGGAGGGCGTCCGTCGCTGAGAGTACCGGCTATCTCCATAGGCCAGCGCGCTTCGTGCTCGCAGATGGTTATCTCGGGGACTGCGTCGGAGACGGCGGCCTGAGCCCTGGCGAACACCTGGGGCGTTCCTTCGTCGAGAGTCAGGGGGTCGAAAACGATGAAACGGCGGTGCAGCTCGTTGCGTATGTCGTCGATCCTGCTCCGCAGGTCCGGATCGTCACGGACGGCGGTGATGGGAAAGCTGGAATACACCAGGGGATACTGACGGCGGCGGAAGATGAGCCGGTAGAGCATTTCGGCGGGATGCTTGACCCCCACCACGTAGTGGGGGATCGTACGTATTTCGTAGAGGTTGCGGGCGAGCAGATCGGCCATGGCGATTTCGGCGGAGCGCCAGGCGAGGATCTCGCGGAGGCGGAGGCGGAAGTTGGTGTGCTGGTCGGCGTCGCGGCGCTGCATGGCGGCGTGTATGTCCAGCATGTCGTCCACCAGCGTGATGATGCAGTCGGGTCGCCAGCGGCGGATGGTGGGAACGTCGATGAGCGAAAACTGCCGGCCGCTGGTGTAGTAGGTGAGGTGGGCGGCAATGAGGCAGTGGTGAGGATCGGCTGACTCCAGCTGTTGGGAGATGCGCAGGCCAGCCCGCTGCCAGGCCGCCAGTTGGTAGCGGGGACGGAAGGATGACAGGGCGCTGGCCAAATCGTCGCCCTGCTCGGCGATGATGTCTTCGACGTTGGCCACCAGCACATGGCGCGAATTGGCGTCGGAATTTGCGTCGCCCGGGTCGCGGGGGATATCGCCGTGGGCGGCCAGCCTGGCGATCAGGTTGGAGATGACAACGCCCTTGTCCACTCCGGAAGTACCGGCCAGCAACGCACGCATGGGGCCAACATGCCCGGAAACGCCGGGGATGTCAAACGCGGCACTTCGCTCGCAATGACGGGGGGCTCACCCTCACCCCCGTATCAAGTACGGGGCAGGCTCCAACCCTCTCCCATCGAGGGAGAGGGGGTCTTTCTACAGGCTCGGGATGCGTGGGAAGTGGGGGGTTCCGCCTCCACCCCGTCTTTCCCGCGAAAGCGGGAATCCACCCACCCCTGCTCCCCCGGTGGATTCCGGATCAAGTCCGGAATGACGGAGGTTCGCCACCCCTGGCATCGGGATTGCCACGTCGCCGCGCTACGCTCGCCATGACGGGGGTTCGGGCCCTTCGACAGGCTCAGGACGAGCGGGGGCGGGGGTTCACATCTCGGTAGGCCCGGCCAATAGGCCCGCCCGATTGGGCTGTGCTAAACTAGGGCCACCATCAAACCGGCAATTTTTTCGCAACAAGGCACGGAGACGCTTCGCTATGACCAGCACCAACAAAGACCCGATTCTCGTCGTAGTCCAGCTTACCGGGGGCAACGATTATCTCAACACGGTTATTCCCTACACGGACGGGCGGTATCACGATAGCCGGCCCAGCGTTGGGATACCGGCGGATGAAGTATTGACCATCGATGGCCGGCTGGGTTTGAATCCGGCGCTGGCCGAGATCAAGAGCCTGTACGACGCCGGCAAGGTGGCCATCATAAACGGTGTTGGGTATCCGACGCCGAACCGGAGCCACTTCCGCAGCATGGATATCTGGCACACTTGCGAACCGGAAAAGGTGGGAACCGAGGGTTGGCTGGGTCGCGTGATCCGTGATCTGGACCCCAACTCGGAAAACGTGCTGACCGGGGTGAACTTCGGTCGGGGTCTACCGCGGGCGATGGCGCTGACCGGCGTGCCCGTGGCGTCAGTGGCCGTTCTGGAGACGTATGGCGTGCTTACGGGTATCACGGGCGAGCCGGAGCGTTCGCAGGCGCTGGATATTTTCTCACGCATGTATTCTCCAACGGTGGGTTTGGGCGCCACAATGGACTATCTGGGTCAAACCGGACTGGACGCGCTGAAGGGCGCCGATATCCTGAAGGCGGCTCCCGATATGTACACCTCCAGCATCGAGTACGCAGAATCGTCGATAGCCAGGAACCTGCAGGGCATCGCCAAAGTATTGACGGCAAACCTGGGCACCCGAGTGTTCTACACCCAGCAGGGCGGCTACGACACCCACGCCAGCGAGGCAACCGTGCATCCCAAGCTGTTGACCGATTTCAGCAGTGCCGTGAGTGATTTCTACGCGGACCTGCGGGAGCACGACGTTGCCGAAAACGTGGTGATATTGGCGTTTACGGAATTCGGCCGGCGGGTGAAGGACAACGGAAGCGGCACCGACCACGGCAGCGGCGGAGTGGCCTTTGCCATCGGCGACCCGGTGCGCGGCGGAATGTACGGCGAGTATCCCTCCCTGGCGGACAATGATCTGGTGGAGGGCGACTTGGCGTTCAACACGGACTTCCGCGGCGTGTACGGCACGCTGGTGGAGCA
Source organism: Geodia barretti (assembly GCA_030341885.1). Classification (NCBI taxonomy): domain Eukaryota; kingdom Metazoa; phylum Porifera; class Demospongiae; order Tetractinellida; family Geodiidae; genus Geodia; species Geodia barretti. The sequence goes on along the minus strand of CASHTH010002575.1, from coordinate 37,463 downwards.
GTGGCTGGGGCTGGACGCCAACTCGGTGGTGGGCGGAAATTTCGAGAAGCCGGCCTTTGTATAACGAGGCGCAATGACGCAGTGGACGATTGTTCCCGGTTCGACGATAGGGGGCAAACAGTTGGGAACCTTTCAGGCTGAATTCACGCTGTACGCACCGGACAGCGCCAACTCGCAGACTCTGAGTGGTTTGGTAGATACGGGGGCGTCTTACTCGGTGATCCCAGCTGTTGTTCTCGATGAGTTGGGTATTCCGCGGGATGATGAGTTGCTTTTCAGCCTGGCCGATGGTTCGGTCCAACAACTGCCTATTGGGTGGGCCAGAATCGAAATGAACGGACAAACGCGATATGTTTACGTGGTATTTGGAACCGACCAACGCAAAACCCTCATCGGCGCGATGACGCTGGAAACTTTCGCACTGGCCGCGGACCCGGTGCACCGACGCCTCGTGCCGGCCGAACTGACACTCTGAAGTCCAGGCGAGTCGGGCGTTATCATTCCGGCCGCACAATCTCAGCATCGAATCACCGCCATGACAACTAAATCCAACGGCAATCGCGCCCCATCCACGGGCACGGGTATTTACGTTGATACCGAGAATCTGCGCGAGCCTGACCTGGCGCAGGACGTGATCGAACAGACCATTGCCAACTGGCCGGTGGAGTATCCCGCGATCAGCAGTGTTTCTCTGTACGTGCGGGCCGACAAGGTGGCGCTGTGGCGGATGTGGGTCGAAGCGTCGTATCCCGACCTGAAGGTGCGGGTGCGCGGGGTGCAGCACTTCAGCCGAGAGATGGCAAAAAACTCGGCAGACCTGGCCATAACTGCCGACGCCATCGGTGATCTGGCCGCCGGTTTGGCTACATTTGTAGGGGTCATAAGCAACGACAGCGACTTCGGCGCACTGTTCGTCAAAGTGCGTGAGATGGCGCAGGAAACCGATAGCGCTCAGCTGCCGTTCCTGTGGATCACAGCGCCGGGTGGCGGCGGAATCTCGCCGGAAATCGAACGGTTCATCCCAGACCGGTTTCGCTGGAACCTGGCAATGCCGGCCCAACAAAACCCGGGAACGTTTCGAGCCCCATCAGCGACTCGGACACCGACACCGGGTAGCGTCGCGCAACCAACACGAACCACGGCTCCGACGCGAACGACCGCATCGGTTCAATCCACAACAGCGAATCAGGTAGCGGCGCCGGCTCAAAAACCGCCCGCCGCGTCGCCGACGCCGGGGCCAACCATAGGAACGGCGACTCCAGCTGGAACGGCGACTCCAGCGTTGCCGTCGAATCCGCAAATCAGCGCCGACGAAATCGCCGATGAGCTGATCCGTCAGTTGCCGGTGGGCAGATTCCGGGCGGGGGAAGCGCAAAAGGTCGTGAACCGGCGATGGCCGAATCATCCGTCGGCGGGATCCGCAGCGCATTTCGGCCAGTTCCTGTCCAAGGAGCTGTGGCCGATCCTGCAGCGGCGGGGCGTGACCATGCCCCGCAACAATACGCCGCGTATTTACGAGATCACCGTAGCGGCAAAATCGGGCGGTGTGGAACCGGAACAACCGGCCTCGGGATCAACGACCGAAGCGGCTGCCCCGTCGCCGCGACGCCAACCCAACCGTGAGCGCCCTGGTGAAGAACCTACGCTGGAACAGCTGGTTGCAGAAGTGGTGGACAGCATACCGGACGACGTTTTCAAGGCTTCAGAAGCCCAGGCCGCCATCGCAGCGCGTTGGCCGGCGCACATGACAGCATCCTTTTCGGCGCAACGGTTTGGCATGTGGTTCGCCGAGCATCTGTGGCCGTTGATGGAAGGGGAAGGTGTTCTTATCGCCAGCGAGAAACCACGGCGATACGAAATGACCCCCGACTCACGCCATCGCCTGATCAGTCAGACAAGTTCCTAGCCGGGGTGGGGCGTTCCGGTGACAGTTACCGGTTGACGTCCGGAGCCGCGGTATAAGAACATACGTTCGTTACATCAGTGCGCCCAAGGCTGCGCGCCGGAGCGGAGGACGAACGTTATGCTTATCAAGAAAACCCCCGACCGTTACGAGAAACTTCACATCCTGGGCGGCATGGCCACCGACGACATATTGACCGGTGGAAAGGTCACTACGGGGCCTGACCGGGTGGCATATTCCGACCCACGCAAAAACCCAACGGCCGGCGTGTACCGCTCCAGTCTGCCCAATGGGAAGCGCATCAACCTGATGCGGGTGATGTTCACCGACTTTTCCATGATGGACTGCGCGTATTGTCCCAACAGCATCTACGTGCCGCGAAAACGCTACGCTTTCAAACGGGAGGAGCTGGCGAGCACGTTCATGGAGCTACATTCCCGGCAGACTGTGCACGGGTTGTTCCTTAGAACCTGTCTACGATCTCTGAAATAGGTTAAGTTGAGACTATCACCAGGGGAGGGGTAATCATGTCTCATTCCTATCCCAGCGACATCAGCCGGGAGCAATTCGTCCGGATTCTGCCGACGTTGGAGTCGGCCCGCCGCCGGACCAAGCCCCGCACCGTGGACTTGTATGACGTTTTCTGCGGCGTACTGTACCTCTTGAAAAGCGGGTGCCAATGGCGAATGCTGCCCGTGGACTTCCCCAATTGGCGCACTTGCTACAAGTATTTCCGGCAATGGAGCGAGCGGCCTGGCCCAGGTCAGGATTCCATTCTGGAGCAAGTCCTAAAAAAAATCGGTTGGCGCGGCCCGACAAAGCAATGGACGGAAAGAGCAGACCAGCTTCTGTATCGTGGACTCCCAGAGCGTCAAGAACACGGACACCGCCGATAGCAAGGGCTATGACGCGGGCAAGAAGGTGTCCGGAATCAAGCGTCACATCGCGGTGGACACGCAAGGATTGCCCCATGCGATACACGTGACTACCGCCGACGTTACCGACCGGGCTGGGGCTTTGGCGATGTTTGACGAAAACCGGTCCGGCCTCAGCCAGGTCCAGAAGGTGCTGGTGGACGGGGGTTACACCGGGAAGCCCTTTGCCACTGCGGTGCAAGGCCTGTTGGGAGCCTCGGTGGAAGTGGTGAAACGCAACGAACTGCACACCTTCGTGGTGCTGCCGAAGCGATGGGTGGTGGAGCGGTCTTTCGCCTGGCTGGAAAAGTGCCGCCGACTCTGGAAGAACTGCGAAAGAAAGCTCAATACCAGCCTGCAAATGGTGGTGCTTGCCTTCACGGTGCTAATCCTAAAAAGATTGTAAACAGGCTCTACAGCTCTGGCATCGCCGGCGACGGTTCCAAAACCACGCAACACCTGGTGGAAACGGTGGAACTGATCCGCCGGAAGCACGGCTTCAACGGGTACATCCACATGAAAGTAATGCCTGGAGCCGAACGACATCTGGTGGAAGCGGCGCACCGTCTGGGCACTCGACTGTCGGTCAACATCGAAACGCCCGAAGCCGACCTGCTGCGGCGCATCAGTCCGCACAAAGACCTCCAGAAAGACATCCTGGACCCCATGTCGTGGATCGATGAACTGACCCGGGAAAGCCGCGGCGGGGCCGTGGGGCAGGCGACCCAGTTCGTGGTTGGCGCCGCTGAGGAGTCGGATCGGCAAATCTACCGGCGCGTGGACCAGATGTATACCGACTGGAACCTGAAACGGGTTTACTACCCGCCCTTCCGACCAGCGTGGGGCACTCCGATGCAAGAACATCCACCGACGCCGGCCGCCCGGGAGCATCGTTTGTATCAGATGGACTGGCTGCTGCGGGTATATGGGTTCGAGTCCAGCGAGATCGACCTGGCTTTCGACAACGGTGGGTTCCTGTCGCTGGAGCAGGACCCGAAGACGGTCATTGCCATGGAGAACCTGGATGCTTTTCCGATGGATCTGAATGTCGCAAGCAAAGAGAGGCTGCTGCGGATTCCCGGCATCGGGCCGGTTTCCGCCGAGCGGATCATCCGAAGCCGGAGGCGGCACACGGTTGACAGCTGGCGCGACCTGCAGGCGATGGGGGTAGTGCGCAAACGTGCCTGGCCGTACGTCGTTTTCCCGGGTCAGCGTCCGCCATCGGGCAAACAGTTACGGATGGATTTGTTCGGGGAGGCGCAAGACCGGCGCATCGCTGAGTCGGAGGGGATGGCGATACCGCCTGTGACCTCGCCTCTGCTACGCGCTACGCTGGACGCTGCGGCGCCGGCGGGTGAGCCGAAACATGCCTGCGTCCCCGGCAGCAAAGGAGCGATGTGCGCCGGGTGCCCAATTAATCCCGGCTCATTGGGGGCATAACGAGGAACAGGTTATTCGGGCTGGACATCTTCCGACGAGATCTCGTACCAATACAATTGGCCAGACTCGAACAATTGGCGGATGTCCTGGTCGGATCGCACACCGGCCAACGCGGGATGGGCGGGTTGGCCAGTGAAGCGGGTGATCAACTCGGCGTTGCGTAAAGCACGCCGGGAGTCTCTCCCGTTGACGGTGAACGATGCCTCCACAGCGATATAGTGCGGGCGGTTCTCGGAGTCGGTGACCTGCATGATGAGGTCGGCACGATGGAAGCTCTGCATATCTCCGCGCGGGATATCGGTGGTTTCCTGGAGGCGGGTAATGTTCATGAGATCGGCGCGGGTTAGGGTATGTGCCAGGGCAAAACCCATTTCGCCGGCGATGACTCCGGCGTCGCCACGGACGATATCGTAGATGAACCTGCCCTTGATGAACCCAACATCATCCTGCAATCTCGCTTGTCCACGCTTGAGGTCGTCGACGTCGGTGCGCAGTTCCTGTTGACCAATCTTCAGTTCATTGACGTCGGCGCGCAGTTCCTGTTGACCGATCTTCAGTTCATTCACGTCGGTGCGCAGCTCGGTGACATCGGCGCGCAGCTCGGTGACATCAGCGCGCAGTTCCTGTTGCCCCGCCTCGAGTGAGGACAACCGATCTCCGGTGGATTTGGCGAACTCCCGAAATTCCCGGGATAACTCGGCAACAGTAGCCGCCAGAGCAGCCACCGTCTCAGGGAGCTCCAGCAGTTCGCGCGTCAACAGACGGGCCCGAAGCGCTTCGGCCCACTGGGGGTTCTCGTCCAGAACGCGAATCAGGTCTTCAATGGTGTGTATGGTGGTCATCGTTTGGGCGATCCTGCTCCAACATTATAACAGCGGGGCTGCGCGGACCCGGGTGTCGCCCGGTACCCCTGTGTTATTATTTGCCCGCCCGCGTCACCGAGCATTGCTGTACGTTGCGACCGTAAATCGCGAACGGGCTCCCGTTGATTTTGCTGTCCAGGAGGCCACGATTCCGTGAAGAGTTACTACTTCTCCGAGTTTCCGTACCACGCATATCCCGACGAAGAGGGCGACAAGTATCCGTCGTTACGCCTGACGTTTCCCAATTCGTGGTTCGATCCGGCCACGGCCAACGACCTTTTCAAGCGTTATTTCGATGAATGCGTATACGCCGACGAGCTGGGATTCGACGGCATTATGCTCAACGAGCACCACAGCACGCCATCGTGCATGAACGCGGCAACCAACCTGTCGGCGGCGGTGCTGGCGCGCATAACTCACCAGGCCAAGATACTGCTGTTGGGCAACATCCTGCCCATACATGACAATCCGGTGCGGCTGGCCGAAGAGTTGGCGATGATCGATGTTATTTCAGGTGGCCGACTGATTTCCGGTTTTGTCCGCGGCACCGGGGTGGAAACCGTATCCACCAACAACAACCCGCTGGCCAATCGAGAGCGGTTTGAAGAATGCCACGACCTGGTGATCAAGACATGGACAGAGCCGGGTCCGTTCCGGTGGGAAGGAAAGCATTACAACTTCCGCGCGGTTAATCCCTGGATGGTGCCGATCCAGAAACCGCACGCTCCCATCTGGATGCCTGGAACTTCGTCGCCGGAGACGGCGCAGTGGTCGGGCGAGCATGGGTATACCTACGTTGCCTTCCTGACCGACCTTGACGTTACCGCAGAATTATTCGACATGTACCGCGAAGCGGCCGAATCCGTTGGGCGGCAGGCAACTCCGGACAATTTCGGATACCTGCTGTGCTGCTACGTGGGCGACACGCAGGAAGAGGCCGACGAGCAGGCAAAGCACTTTCTATGGCGCATGGGTCCCACGCTGCGCGGGCCGCGGGAGTACATGGCGCCGACGGGCTACCGTTCCGCCGCCGGGTCGGCAATCGCCGCCCGCAGGACGGGGTTGAAACCGTTGGGGCAACAGACTTTCGAGGAGTTGAAGGAGAACTATCACATCGTGTGCGGAACTCCGGATACCGTGCTGGAAAAACTGGAGTATCTGCACCAGCGCGTAGGGATGGAACACCTGGTTTTCTACGGGCAGGAATCCCGCATGGGCCACGAAGCTACCATGAAGAACATCGACCTGTTCGGTAAAGAGGTACTGCCCGTAATTCATAAATGGTGATCGCCAGTGGCGACTGGGATGGGATGAAACGCCGCGAAAGCGGACCAGAAAGAAAAGGGGGCGGCCCGCTGGGTCGCCCCCTTTTCGGTTCGGTGGACTGCCGTCCTTATGATTACAAGACAGCTAACTACAAGACAGCGCCCACCAGGTTGTCCACGCTCCGCCCGACAGACATATCGCCGTGGACGGCTGGTTCCTGAACCAGCAGGGTGGGAACGGGAGACGCACGCACGACCCGGTCGGCGACGCTGCCGAGCAACGCCCGCCCCACTCCGGCACGGCCATGGGTGGTCATTACCACCAAACCATTGTCAGAATCCCCGGCCAACCTGACAATGGCGTCCGCCGCATTCTCCTGGGAATTTACAACGTCCACGCGGGTAAGTCCGAATTCCGCCTTCAGGCTGTCGGCACAGTCCGAAAGGTAGTTCATTGACTGGACGGCGAGTTCGGTGGCCATTTTCGAGGGGCTGCTGAATTCGAACCCTGCCTCACCGTTGGAGCCCACCCACTCGGAATTGGACTGGAAGAATCCGGCGCCGTGGGTTGCTTGGTAGAGCGTTACCCTGGCTCCAAAGCTTGCCGCCAAAGCCCCGGCGTGGGACAGCGCTGCCTCTGAGAACGTCGTACCATCCAGCGGGACGATGATGCGGTCGATGACTTCCGGAGTATTGAGCATGTCAGTTTCGGTACTCCGGACGATGAACATCGGGTTGCGAACTGCCCTGACCACCCGACTGGTTACACTACCCATGATGAGGCGGGACAGGCCGCCACGTCCGTGGGTGGACATGACGATCAGGGCGTCCGGCTCTTGGTTTGCCAGGCGGGTGATGTGTTCCACGGCCGGGCCTTCGTGGGCGGAGACCTCGATCGGGACGGTTGAACCGTCTTTTGCCAACCGGAGTTTGTGTGCCTTCAACCAGGCGGTGATGCGGACATGCTCCGATTCCGACATGGAGCCGCTGTGCCTACCCTGGTAACGGTCGACCTGCCACCTGGGTATGGAAGCGAAACAGCGCACCAGGTTGACCGTTGCTCCGGTGGTTTCCGCCATGAGCATTGCCGGCCGCAATGCCTGATCGGACAATTCGGAACCATCGAGCGGGACGATAATTTTCTTGTGCAAGGTCATCATGACACCTCCTGCTGCGATTTGGCCGACTGGATCACTGGCTACGTTTGATGTTTCTCCTTACCGACTCACTGGCTCTTCATTTGATAGTATATATTGCTATTAGTAATATAGCATAATGTCAGCATTTTGGGGATGTCGCGCCGTTGGTGGTAACAAAACGTGGCGATACGATTGCCATTGGGGCGACTCAGATGTTGCGAGATTGCCACGTCGCTGACACTCCTCGCAGTATCTGTGTTGTGTGTCAAGAGAGGATCGGGTGGTGGGTGGGAATTGGGCGGTCCAAGGGGTACCGCGACGAGCTACGGCGTTGAGTTGCAGCAACAACTTCCGCATCACTGCCACCAGGGCCATTTTGCCCGGTTTGCCCCGCTGACGCAGTTGCCGGTAGAAGTGTCCCAACCCCTCGGCGCTGCGGATTGAGGCCATGCTGGCCAAGTACAGCACGCGTCGTACTGGCCGGCGTCCGCCACGGGTGGATCGGTAGCCCGCGCTTTTGACCGCTGTCCCGAGACCAGGGCGCCACGCCACACAGGGCGGCCAATGCCTTTCCGTCACACCGGCCCAACTCGGGCAACCAGGCGACCAGGGCGGCGGCGGTCTGGACACCCACACCCGGCACGCTGCGATACACCGCAACCTGTCGCCGAAACTCCACGTTCTGCTCCAGGAGTTCCTGAATCCAGGAGTTCCTGGTACTGATCATCCAGCATCCCGATCTCCTGGTCCAACCAGGCGATGTGCCTTCGTACGGAATCCTGGGCCGCTGGATTGTGAACCCGGGACAACCGGTTCTTCTCCTGGGTGCGCTGGCCGACCAACTGCTCCCGTCGGCGCAGGAGATCCTGCAACTGGCCTCGGTCCGCCTCCTGGGCCAGGGTGGGTGCCGGTTGGAAGACCTGGCCATACCGAGACAGCACCATGGCGTCCAAACCGTCGGTCTTGGCCTGATAACCACAGGCCCGAGCAAAGGCTCGCACCTGGTTGGGATGGGCGATATGCACCGGTACTCCACCTTGGCGCAACGCCTCCACCACCAATCCTTCATATCCGCCAGTGGCTTCACAAACCGCCAGCAGCGGGCCCTGGGACCCCAACCAACCCACTAACTCAGCAACCCCAGCCACGGTGTTGGCAAAGCGTCGCGCGCGATCTCCGTCCACCGACACGTCCAGTTCCCTTTTGCCCACGTCAATCCCTGCCGTCGATTGCATCATCGGTCGCCTCCCTGATCCTGGTGTGATATGTGTGATAATGGCGGCGCTGGGACCCTCCACACTTGCATTGCGGGACAACCACCCGTGTATCCGTTCGGAGCAGCCCGACGCCTTATGGGAGGGGTGTCCTACTGCGAGACGGTGCAACCAAGCTGTCACGCCCGGCCCACCTAATGACAGACGACGCGCCCCTCCCACCTACCCCGCAAATTGGCCCATTCGCGGGACACTTGCAACATACAAATGACAGGCGGGTGAGGCATTTCGACGGGTACTCGATGATCCTTCGACAGGCTCAGGACGAACGGGGGGCTCACCCTCACCCAAGCCCTCTCCCATCAAGGGAGAGGGGAGCCGATTCCGACATGGATGGACTGGATTTTGGAGTGTGGGACGGGACGGGATTGCCGCGTCGCTATCGCTCCTCGCAATGACAGGCGGGTGCGGGTTTCCCGCTTTCGCGGGAAGGACGAGAGGAATTGCGCGGGAATGGCGGCATTTATCAACACACCCTAGTTTTCTCCCAGCGTGGGAGCGGGGACTGCTATGGTTGGCTGGCGGGCGAACACGGCGAACAGGCCGGCGCCGATGACCGCGGTGGTTCCCCCGATGCGGAAAGCATCCCGGTAGGCCAGCAGGAACGCCTGATCCGAGTTGATGGCGGAGCTAGCGGCATATTGGTCACTGAGGGCAGCGAAAATCGCGCCGACGACCGCGACGCAAAACACGGTTCCCGAAGCCTGCGCCAGCGACATTGCGCCGGATGCAGTGCCGTAGCGGTCGGCCGGCACGCTGCCCAGCATCAGGGCGTAGGCCGCCGACTGGAACCATCCGACGCCCAATCCAACCATGGCGATGGTGGCGGCCGGGTGCCAGATCGCGGAGTCTGAATTTAGCGCCGACATCGCGAACAGTCCCACGGCAACGCTGGTCAATCCGATCCATCCGACCGGACGCACACCCCACCGGTCGCAAAGCCAGCCGCCGATTGGTGCGGACACGATGTTGCAGGCGGACAAGGTCGCCAGCATGATGCCCAGGGTAACGGGCCCGCGGTTCAGCGAATCGGTGATGTAGAAGGGGAATATGAACCAGATTACGAACTGGGAGAAATGCCCCAGGAACATCACGGACGTGGCGGTTTGAAAGGCGCGGAGTCGCAACAACGCGCTCGGCAATAACGGTGACTGGGCGCGGGTTTCGGTCCTGATCAGCGCCGCCAACACAACGGGAGTCGCCGCCAGCAGCACGATGACGATGGGCGAGGTCCAACCGATGGACTGCCCCAGCCTCAACCCGATTATGAGGCACAACAGCAGAGCCAGCACCAGCGCGGCGCCCAGTACGTCGAACCGTCGGTTTGATGCCTGGGCCGACAACCGGCCGGGCACGGCCAGCAATCCGGTGGCCAGCGCCAGCACCGTCAGGGGGACGCGGCCGGCGAACACGGCCTCCCATCCGTAGGTTTGCACCAACGGCCCGGCGGCAATGGTTGAAGCAACCATCCCGAAGGCCAGGCTGGCTGATGTAAAGCCCATGGACAGTCCACGGCGGTGGTCTGGGAAGATGAACGCCGCGATGGCGGGTGCGGTGCTGTACAGGCAACCGGTGCCCAGGGCCTGCAGCACACGAAAACCGACCATGACTTCCAGCGTCGGCGACAGCGTGAGGCACAGCATGGCGATGAGGTAGGTTAAGGTGCCGAACAGGTAAACCATCCGGAGGCCAAAACGGTCGGCGAAGGCGCCGGCTCCCAGAGCCAGGCCGGCGCGCGTGGCTATGAATAGCACGATGACCCACTGGACGGCGGCCAGGTCGGTTTCAAAAGCGTCGCGAATGGCGGGCAACGCCACGTTCACGGAGAAATCCAGCGACGCCAGGATCATGCCGAGGGCGGCTGCGCCACCCATGAGGACGGTGCGCCAGCGGGGACGGGGCAACATTACGGCATCGGCGTTGTGGCCAGGGTCGGGCATAGGGACGCATTGTAAGGGAAAGTGACACGACGCTGTTGCAGGAGGTAATTTCGGATGGCATAATTTCCACCTGAGACTGTTATAAACATGCGTTCGTTGTTCAACCGGCCATCCAATCAGGCGTTTAGAACGTTGGTGATCCAGCTGACGTGGTGGTTCGGTGCTGGTTGGTGGCCTTCTTCCTGGCGGCGGGGTGTTTCGGCGCTGGCCAGGAACTCGCCGGCACGTTTCTGCCGCCGCCGGTCAGGACCGTTGTCGTCCGATTAACGCAAACAGCGGCGATCTACGCGCCGGCCATGCGCATCTGCCCGGCGATCTTCGCCGGCGCCTGTTGGGGGTTCAACCCCATTGCCCGCCCCAGCCGTATTGTCGTAAGCACGGCAGCGGAACTGGCGGGTCCTGCTCCCCGGCTGGAATAGCCGGCTCCTCCCTTCCCGTGAACCCCTGCGTTTGACGAACGTGGGGTTACCCGTTCCTGCCGCGTGGTGCGGCTGGCTGGGTGAAACACCCCCAGGAATCGGAGGAGACCTGATGACTACACAAAAGATTTTTGCCGTCCTGTTGACGGCAGCAGTATTGATTATCATTGCGGGAACGGCGGCCTGCACTGCGCCTGAGCCGTTGCCCACGTTCACGCCGAATCCCACGCTGTCGCCACGGCCAACGCACACGCCGCATCCGACGCATACGCCGTTACCTACCCAAACACCCGCGGCCACCGCTACGCCGGAGCCGACGGCTACTGAAATCCCTACCGGCACGCCACCACCGCCGGCTAACACGCCGACTACGGCTCTTACCGCCACGCCGATGCGTCCGGCGGCCACCCCCACTCCCGAACCCACCGCCACGCCCGATCCTACGTTCGCGCCGCGACCGACCAACACGCCTGAACCCACAAATACTCCGGAGCCGCCGAATCCCATCGCTGGGTTGCAAAACGAGGAATGGCTAAACCGTAATGCGGCGACTATGGCGTCGGAGATAGGGAAGTTGCCATGGGCAGCCGACGTGGTAACCGATGTGGAGCGCCAAGCGCTGCAGGAGTTGCTGTGGCTGGCATGGGTAGACCTCGATGTAGCCTGGGCTCTCCTGCGTGTACCTTGGTTTGTGGATGGCCCTGAATCTCACGAGGTTGATGGAATGCAGGCGGCCCGCTGGACGACCACAACTTCGTCGGAGTTGGGCAAACAGTTGGTGCAAAAATCCTGGTTCCGGGACGGCATAACGGCAGATGAGGTTAAAGTCATGCGGAACATCAATTGGGCGGCACGGCCTGAAGATGACAACTTCGCTGACCAAGCGATCGCCGCCGCGCGTAAACTGCTGGATATGCCCTTTCTGGAGAGCGTCGAGAGTCGGGATTTGTTGGCAGTGCTGTCATTGCAGCGCCTGGAACGCGACAATACCGAATACTACCTGAAGATAATGTCCCACCCCAGGATAGCCGACGGCATTACTGACGAAGAGACCAAGATCGTGGCCCTGCTGGCAGGAACCTACAGCAAGAGACCCGAATCGGTGGATTTCCTGCTGCGGGGCGTTGGCGTGTTTATTGAGGAGCGCACCATCCAGCTTCCCCACACGGGGGAGACGCTTCTGGCCATCGTCCGCATCCGGAACCAGACGACGCCGGCCATGGACTACCTGGAAAACAGCGTCCGAGCCATCGAGACTGTCATGGGGGCTCCTTTCCATACCAATTACATCGCGTTGTACTTCGACGATACGACAACTTACACCATAGGAGGAACGTATTTCGGAACCCACATGGCCATGTCTTTGCTGTATGACGTGGAGTACGGGCGGTTGTGGGATCGCACTCCCTTTGTGATAGCCCATGAAGTTGCCCACTACTTCTGGCACTCCGGAAACGCGGAATACGCGTGGCTGAGCGAAGGCTATGCTGAAATCCTGGCGTCTATCGCCGAGAACGCCCGCACGGGAGCGTCAATTGGTGTAACCAACAACCCCTGTGCTTCGGCCAAAACCATCTCCGAGCTGGAAGTCCTGGAGGCCGAGGTCAAGACCAACGAGTTCCGATGTAATTACTCCCTGGGGGAACAGTTGGTGTTGGGGCTGTACCACGCGCTGGGCGAAGATTATTTTCGAGAGGGGACCCGCACCTTGTATCAAATGACTCTAACCGAAGACACACCTTCGGGATGCGAAGGCGCCAAGCTCGCCATCTGCCACCTGGAAACTGCATTCGTCTCAACCGTTCCGGTGGAAGATGCGTCCAAAGTGGGAGACGTCATCGACCGCTGGTATGGGTCGCCGCCGTAGATGGCCTAACCGCAACGGTCCAATGGATGTGCTAATATCTGCGGTATCAAATCCTGATATTTTGCTGCCCCGGAGGTTCTTAACCATGACTCAGAATACCGGCGCTTTTGAGGCCCTGCTGCAGGAAGACCGCACCTATCCACCGCCACCCGAATTCGTTGCCCAGGCCAATATCAGCGACCCCGGCGTGTACGAAGAAGCGCGTCGCGACCCACAGGCTTTCTGGGCACGGTGGGCCGGCGAGCTGGACTGGTTCAACCCTGGGAAACCATCCTGGACTGGTCGGATGCACCCTTCGCCAAGTGGTTTGTGGGCGGTCAGCTCAACGCATCATACAACTGCATCGACCGGCACCTGAACGGGCCGCGCAAGAACAAGGCGGCCATCATCTGGGAAGGCGAACCGGGCGACTGGCAGGTGTACACTTACCGCGACCTGTACCGGGAAGTCTGCAAGTTCGCCAACGGACTGAAGAGTTTGGGCGTGCAGAAGGGCGATCGCGTAACTCTCTACCTGCCGATGGTGCCCGAACTGGCGATAGCGATGCTGGCTTGCGCTCGCATCGGCGCGCCCCACAGCATCGTGTTCGGTGGGTTCAGCGCTGAGTCGCTGCGGGACCGCCTCGAAGATTCCCAGTCCAAGGTGATGATTACCGCCGACGGCGGCTGGCGACGGGGCAGCGTCATTCCGCTCAAAACCAACGCCGATGCGTCGGTGGAGGGCGAAACTCCGGTGGAGCATGTCGTTGTGGTGCGCCGCACCGGCCACGCCGACGACCAGATGCAAGAGGGTCGGGATGTGTGGTGGCACGACCTGGTGGCCAACCAGCCGCTGACCTGCGACCCGGAGCCGATGGACAGCGAAGATATGCTCTTCATGCTGTACACCAGCGGCACCACCGGCAAACCCAAGGGGATTGTCCACACCACCGGCGGCTACATGACCGGTACGTATGCCACGACCAAGTGGATTTTCGATCTTAAGGAAGATGACGTGTACTGGTGCACCGCCGACATCGGCTGGGTTACCGGACACAGCTACATCATTTACGGCCCGCTGGCCAACGGCGCAACAACGGTGATGTATGAGGGCTCGCCCGACTATCCCGACCGGGACCGGTTCTGGGCCATCGTCGAGAAATACGGCTGCACCATTTGTTACACCGCTCCCACAGCCATCCGCACCTTCATGCGCTGGGGAGAGGAGTATCCGGAGCGCCACGACATGTCCTCGCTGCGGCTGCTGGGCTCGGTGGGCGAACCCATCAACCCAGAGGCATGGGTGTGGTACTGGCAACACATCGGCGGCGGCCGGTGTCCCGTGGTGGATACGTGGTGGCAGACCGAAACCGGCTCGGTGCTGATATCGCCCCTGCCCGGCATCACCACGCTGAAACCCGGATCGGCCACGCAGCCGTTCCCTGGCATAGATGCCGCCATCCTCGATGAGCAGGGGCAACGAGGTTGGACCTGGCGGCGGCGGCTATCTGGTGATCCGGCAACCGTGGCCCAGCATGTTGCGCGGCATCTACGGCGACCCGGAGCGGTTCAAGGAGCAGTACTGGTCCAACTACGAGGGCATCTACTTCACCAGCGATGGCGCCAAGCTGGACGAGGAATCCTACTTCTGGCTGCTGGGTCGGGTGGACGACGTGATCAACGTGTCGGCGCACCGCATCAGCACGATGGAGGTGGAGTCGGCGCTGGTGGACAATTTGAAGGTCGCCGAGGCGGCCTGCATCGGGCGCAGCCACGAGGGTGAAGGGTCAGGCCATCGTTGCGTTCGTGACGCTGAAAGACCACGTGACCGCCTCCGACGACGTGATCGCCGAATTGAAGCAGCACGTCGCCGGCAAGATCGGCTCCATGGCCCGGCCCGACGACATCTACTTCGCCGCCGAGCTGCCCAAAACCCGCAGCGGCAAGATCATGCGCCGCCTGCTCCGAGACGTTGCCGAGGGTCGGGCCCTGGGCGACACCACCACTCTGGCCGACCCGGCCGTGGTGGAGATGCTGAAAGAGCAATACGGGGACGAGGAGTAGATCAGATAAGGGGCGGTGGCCCGGCGTTACCGCCCCGCAGATTCGCGCGTGATATTTATGGCGACGCCGGGCATTTCCGGCGGCGTGCCGGTAGTGATATTTTAGCGAAACGCAGGGTTTTGGGTTGGAGGTTATGCAGTACGAAACGGTTATAGGGCTTGAGGTGCACGTGCAGCTGAAAACCCGCAGCAAGATGTTCTGCGGGTGCCCGGCGGATTATCAGGCTGCCGAACCCAACACGCGCACTTGCCCGGTTTGCCTGGGACTGCCCGGCGCCCTGCCGGTGATCAATCGCAGCGCCGTCGAGTACACCGTGCTGACCGGGCTGGCGCTGAACTGCAGTATCCCGGAATTTACCAAGTTTGACCGCAAGAACTATCCTTACCCCGACCTGATGAAGGGATACCAGATATCCCAGTACGATTTGCCGCTGGCGCTGGGCGGTTACGTCGATATTGCCGGTGACCCCGCACTGGATCTGGGGCTGCGAAGTATCGGCGTGGAGCGGGTACACCTGGAAGAGGACGTTGCCAAGTTGCAGCACTTTCCCCATGCCATCAACGAGGACGGAGGCGAAGGTTACTCGCTGGTCGACGTGAACCGCTCGGGCGTGGCGCTGATGGAAATCGTGAGCAAACCGGACATGCGCTCGCCGGAAGAGGCGCGCCAGTACCTCACCTCAATACATTCTTTGGTGCAGTATCTGGGCGTGTCCACCGGCAACATGCAGGACGGCAACTTCCGGTGCGATGCTAACGTGAGCATCCGACCCGCCGGCAGTGACGTGTTTGGCACTCGCACCGAAGTCAAGAACATGAACAGCTTCCGCGCGGTATACCAGGCGTTGGAGTTCGAGGTGGAGCGTCAGAAGCGCGTTATCGGAGACGGCGACGCGGTGGTGCAGGAAACCCGCGGCTGGATCGAAGAGCGGGAGGTTACGGTCTCCCAGCGCAGCAAGGAGTATGCCCACGACTACCGGTACTTCCCGGAACCGGACCTGCCTCCCCTGCGTATCGGCCCGGAGAAAGTGGCGCAACTGAAAGCCGCCCTGCCTGAGCTTGCGCCCCAACGCAAAGCCCGTTTCCAGTCCGAGCTGGGACTCTCGGAGTACGACGCCGAGTCGCTGGTGGGGTCCCGGGCTATGGCCGACTATTTCGAATCTACGGTGGCCCTCAGGAACGCGACGGCCGTTGACCGGCCCGCCGCTGCCAAAGAAATTGCCAACTGGATGCTGGGGGATCTGGCCCGTTTGCTGAATCAGGACCACCGGGATATCGACGCATCGCCGGTTACGCCGGAGCGGTTGAACGACCTGTTGACGTTGATAGACGATGGCACGCTGTCGACATCGCTGG
The DNA here is from genome assembly GCA_030341885.1 of Geodia barretti. Classification (NCBI taxonomy): domain Eukaryota; kingdom Metazoa; phylum Porifera; class Demospongiae; order Tetractinellida; family Geodiidae; genus Geodia; species Geodia barretti. The sequence goes on along the minus strand of CASHTH010002575.1, from coordinate 21,042 downwards.
CCAAGACGGTTCTGGACGAGATGTACGCCTCGGGTGGCGATCCGGCGGACATCGTGCAGGCGCAGGGTTTGGGTCAGATCAGCGACACCGGCGCCATCGAAGATGCCGTCGCCGAGGCCATCGCCGCGAACCCCAAAGCCGTGGCCGATTACATCAGCGGCAAGGACACGGCGGCGCGTTTCCTGATGGGTCAGGTGATGCGGCTCACCAGGGGTCAGGCGCAACCCGAGCTGGCGTTGCGGTTGGTGCAAGAGGGGCTGGAAGAGGAAAAGGCGCGTCAGGGGTGAAAGCCGTTTAGAACGAAGAATGCAGAACGCGACGGCATGGATCCGCCTCCGTTGCGATGAGTGGTTAGCGGTTCCTGGCAACGACAACGGGGTGAATTGGTGTAGTGAGGCAGTGCCGGCGCCGATGAGTCCATGTTACAATCGTTGTCGCGGTTAGCGATCATGTCTTTTTTCAACCTGGCTCAAATATTTGTTTCTGTGGTGCTGGTACTGCTTATCCTTTCGCAGGTGCGAGAGGCTGGTAGTGGAATGTTTGGCAGCGCTCAAAACACCGCCCGGACCCGCCGGGGGCTGGAGCGCACGTTATTTCAGATTACCGTTGCGCTGATTGGCATTTTCCTGGTGGTGTCGGTCCTCAGCGCCCGCTTCACCTAGCACGGGCCCGACGGTGCGGCGCCGGTAAAACCGGCCGCCAATATTATGGCAGCGCCCCCGATCGTCCTGGCCACCGATTTCGGCCTTACCGATGCCTACGTGGGCATGATGCGGGGGGTCATTCTGGGCATCAATCCCGCTGCCAACGTGATCGACCTCACCCACGGAATTGGCCCGCAAGACGTTCGACACGGCGCGGTGGCGCTGGCGGACTCGGCCCCTTATTTCCCGACCGGTAGCATCTTCGTTGCGGTGGTAGATCCGGGCGTGGGAACCGATCGGGCGGCTCTGCTGCTGGAAACACCCGACGCCAGATTCGTGGCGCCCGACAACGGGCTGCTGACGCTGGTTTGCCGGCGTTATGACGCGGCATTCGGGGATACTCCCCAAGCCGGTGCGGCGGCGGTTCCGGGCGGTTGCCGCGCCTGGAGACTCACCGACCCGGAGTATTGGCGGCGTCCGGTCAGCGCAACTTTCCACGGCCGCGACGTATTCGCGCCGGTGGCGGCGCACCTTTCGCTGGGTGTGGCGACCGACCGGATGGGTGAATCAACAAACACGCTGAACACCCTGGCAATGCCGATCCCAGAACCGCATGACGGCGTCATATTGGGCCAGGTTGTCTACGCCGACACATTCGGAAATCTGACCACCGATATAACCGACGATCTGCTGGTGAGCATGGGTTTGACCGCTGGCGACCGGGCCGCTGTCAGGGTCAATATTGCCGGCAATGCCATCACCGGATTGTCGCGAACATTTCATGACCCGCCGGGGTCGGGACTACGAGCGCTGGTGGGGAGCCACGGTCGGCTGGAGATCGTGGTGGTGGACGGCAGTGCCTTGGCTGGGTTGGGCATTGGGGCCGGCGCACCGGTGGAGGTGGCATTTTCGGTGTAGTACGGCCCTCACTCCCGGCCGCCGCTCCTCTCAGGGAGAGGGAAGTTCACCCTCACTCTATCCCTCTCCCGTCGAGGGAACGGCGCTGCCTTGACACTGTCCGGCCCCGTGCTACTATTGGGCCACCTATAAAGCCGGCGAACTTCTCGCCGGTTTTTTTCTACACGACAGCTGCTGATCCCAGCGCCACACAAAGGAGCGTGTTGCCATGGAACTCGATCGCGACACTCTGCTGCGACTTTATCGCACGATGACAACCATCCGGCACTTTGAAGAACGAGGCGTGCCCGAAACCGGACAACGGGGCATGTCTGCATCTGTTCACTCGTCCGTGGGACAGGAAGCGGTGCCCACGGGAGTTTGCGCTCATCTGAGCGACGATGACTATATCGGAAGCACCCACCGGGGACACGGCCACTGCATCGCCAAGGGTGTGGAACCCAAGTTGATGATGGCCGAGCTCTTTGGACGTATCGACGGTCCCAACAAGGGCAAGGGCGGCTCCATGCACATCGCCGACATGAGCAAGGGAATGCTGGGTACCAACGGCATCGTTGCCGGCAGCGTTCCGCTGGCTGTTGGCGCTGCCCTGACCTCCAAGATTCGAAAGCTGGGTCGGGTGGCCGTTGCATTCTTCGGCGACGGCGGAGCCAACCAGGGCGTGTTGCACGAGTGCATGAACCTGGCATCCGTGTGGAAGTTGCCGGTGGTTTTCTGCTGCGAGAATAACGGATATGCCGAGTCTACCCCGGTGGAGTACGGGCTGTCCGTCGCCAACGTGGTCGACCGCGCTCCCGGCTACGACATGCCCGGCATCTACGTCGACGGCATGGATGTGCTGGCGGTGTACGAAGCAGCCGGGCAGGCGGTGGACCGCGCCCGCTCCGGTGGCGGACCGGCGCTGCTGGAAGCTCGCACCTATCGCTACTACGGTCATACGGTGTTCGACGATCCGTTGACCTACCGCACCAAAGAGGAACAGGACCACTGGCGCGCCCGCGACCCGCTGCTGACGTTCCGCAATCACATGATTGCCCAGGGGAATGCCATCACCTCCGAGGAACTCGACCAGATGGACGCCGAAGCCCTGCAGCTCATTGAGGAAGCGGTGAGTTTTGCCGACGCCAGCCCATTGCCGGAGCCGCACGAAATTTTATGAAGACGTGTACGGGGACTATCCGATAGAGATGATGCGCCGCGGCGCCAACATGTCGATTTAGCCGGTTGGCGTTGCCAACGGCAGCGATACCGATTCTGTTGAAACACTGAATGCAGCGTTTCCAACGCCGCGACAGCAGGAGACTGAGAATCATGACCACGATTACCGAAGTTCCAATGTTGCCCCCACCGGGCGAAACCCGCGTGATTCAAACGCGTGAAGCCATCAACGAAGCGCTGATCCAGGAAATGCGCCGCGACGAAACCGTCATAATCATGGGCGAAGAGATCGCCGGCGGCGCCGGTCGCGAACATCTGGGCATCGTCGATGCCTGGGGCGGCGCGTTTCGAACCACCAGAGGACTGATCCAGGAATTTGGCAACGAACGCGTATTGGACACGCCGTTATCGGAGGCTGCCTTCGTCGGCACCGCCATCGGCGCCGCGTCCACCGGGATGCGGGCGGTGGCCGAGCTGATGTTCGTCGACTTCATCGGCGTGTGCATGGACCAACTGTTGAACAATGCCGCCAAGATGCGCTATATGTTCGGCGGACAGGTCAAGGTACCGTTCGTGATGCTGACCCGCATCGGCGCCGGTTTCGGGAGCGCGGCCCAGCACTCCGAGTCGTTTTATTCGCTGTTCAGCCACATCCCCGGTCTCAAGGGCGTTTGTCCCTCCGACGCTTATACCGCCAAGGGATTGCTGATATCCGCCATTCGCGACGACGACCCGGTTATCTTCTTTGAACACAAGGGACTGTACGGAGATACGTGCCCGGTGCCCGAGGAGTCCTATGCGATTCCACTGGGTAAAGCGCGCACGGTTCGCCCAGGCACCGACGTTACGCTGGTGGGCATCAGCAAGATGACCTGGGTGGCGGTGGAAGCCGCCGAGGAACTGGCAAAAGAGGGGATAAACGCCGAGGTGATCGACCTCCTCAGCGTTTCGCCCATCGACTACGACCATGTGCTGGACTCAGTGAGACGCACGCATCGGCTGGTGGTGGTGGACGAAGATACTCCGGTGTGCAGCATCTCATCTGACATCTGTGCGCGCGTTGCCGAGGAAGCCTTTGATTATCTGGACGCTCCTCCCTCCCGCGTGACGCCTCCTCACACACCGGTGCCCTACAGCCGGCCGCTGGAGAACGCATACCTGCCCAACGCCCAGCGCGTGATTACCACGGTGCGCAAGCTGATGTCCTGACCGGCCCGCCGGAACTTCACGCCGCCGATCAAGATATTTTTTTATCGTTCGCACGATATGCCAAACCAGGAGGCCAAACTATGACCACAGTTGGAACCGGCAAGCATACCTATACTCTGGAATCAGACTGGGCCAAGATGCCCGCGGTGCATCCCATGGGAGCGGTGAGCGCCCTGGCCAGCGACTCGGCAGGCGACATCTACATCTTCCACCGCGCCGATCCGCCCGTCGCCATCTTCGACCGCAGCGGCAATTTCAAGAGCGGTTGGGGCAACGGATCGTTCGTTTACGCTCACGGGTTTTACATCGAGGGTGATATCGTGTACCTGACCGATCGGGACACGTCGGTCTGCATCATGTACACGCTGGACGGCAAGCCAATCCAGATGCTGGGTCGCCACGGCGTCCATTCGGACACCGGCGCTCAGGTGGCTGGAGAGCTGGTGCCGCGGGCCGCCGGACCGTTCAACTATCCCGCCGAGATGGTGCCCTCGCCCAGCGGCGACCTGTTCGTCGCCGACGGCTACCGCAACGCCCGCGTGCACCGTTTTGATAATGACGGCAAGCTGAAGTTCTCGTGGGGCAAGCCCGGCAAGGAGGCTCCCTACGAATTTCACCTGCCTCACAGCCTTCTGGTTACCACGGATGACACGGTGTATGTTTTGCGACCGCGAAAACAGTCGCGTCCAGGTGTTCGACACCATGGGCAACTTCAAGACCATGTGGACTGACTGCCGTCGGCCCACCGACATAGCGGAGACTCCCGAAGGTGATTTTGTGGTCAGCGAGCTGGCGTCGCTGGACGGCTCGCATTCGCCGAGGGTCAGCATCTTCGACCGGAACGGCAACGTGCTGGCTCGCTGGCACAGCCGCTCTGCCCACGGCATCTGGTGTGACGCCCACGGCGACGTGTTCCTGGCGCTGACCGGTGACAAGGCAGTGGACAAGTACGGACGCAGCTAGTTGGATAGCGCTCCCTTCACCCCAAACCCCTCTCCCACCGGGAGGGGGGCTTTTTTGTGAGAGGATGATCGAAGGGATTTGAGTGTTGATCGGACGCTGGCAGCCTGCCGCATTGCCCGGGCAGGGCCGACCAACGCCGTCGCGACCTGTTGTATGGACAGGTAAGCGGGTTGGCTGCGCGAAATCTGCTACAATGCGCCAAACTACCGGATCGATGAAATTTACTGCACGTTTGGCCCGGAGGCGCACGTTATGGAACTCGGCCTTTTTTACCAGATTCAGGTGCCCAAACCCTGGGACGATCAGAGCGAATCGCGCAAGTTCCAGGAGATGATAGAGCAGGTCTGCTTTGCCGAAGAGATAGGCATGACCAGCGTTTGGTTTGTGGAACACCATTTCCGTTCGGAATGGTCGCATTCCAGCGCACCCGACATCACGCTGGCGGCGCTGAGCCAACGCACCACCAAAATGCGGTTGGGCATCGCCGTGGTGCTGGCTCCCCTGCACCACCCGCTGAACGTCGCATCCCGCATGGCCACGCTGGACGTGATCTCCGGCGGGCGCGTGAACCTGGGCATCGGACGCTCGGGTTATCCCTACCAGATGTTGCCCTACGGCTCCGACCTGGCCGATGTTTCAGAGATGGTCGAGGAATATCTGCAAATTATTCCCGGCGCCTGGACCCAAGAGATTTTCTCCTTCGAGGGCAAGCACTACAACATCCCGCCGCGGGAGGTTGATCCCCAAGCCGGTGCAGAAGCCGCACCCGCCCATCTGGCAGGCTGTGAGCCAGGAGTCCACCGCCGAGAAGGTGGGCCGGCAGGGCCTGGGCTGCCTGGCGCAGACCAGCGTTGGCCTGGCGCGCGCCGAGGCGTTGATCAAGATTTACCGCGATGCCATCAAAAATCCCGAGCCGGTCACCGGGATGGTTTATCCGCGCGTGGCGGGCAACACCGTAGCGTTGTGCATGGAAGACCGCGAGAAGGCTTTCGAGCGTGGTGCGGAGATTATCGACTGGTATCGGGTGCAGCAGCGCATTCGCGATTCCTACGTTTGGCAGGGTTACGACCCGGCGAACGTGCCGGACGACTACCAGTTCCACTACCAGCGGGCGGTGCAGGCCGATTCCGCGCGCGCCGACGAGGTGTCATCCAGGTCGCTGATCGACGACGGTGGACGCTTTTGCATCGGCAACCCCGACGATTGCATCCAGTACATCGAGGCCTACGAACAGATGGGCGTGGACGAAATCATGCCGCTGTTCCAGGTGGGCCCAGTGACGCACGAGGAGGTGATGGAATCGTTGCGGCTGTTCGGCAAGTACATCATCCCTCACTTCCAGGCGAAGGCTCGCAAGGAAGCGGTGGCCGCCGATAACTAGGGCAATTTTTCAGGCGGACACGCCGTAGATTCGGGGAAGATGAACCCCCCGCCGGAAAACTCCGGCGGGGGGTTCAATCGGTGCGACGGATAATCGGATCGATGGCCAACCAGCCAATGGGTTAAAAAGGAACCGGCTCTGGTTGGGCGATTGCCTACAGCGCCGGTTTCCGGTTTCCGGGTGGGTTTACCGACGGAATTCGCTTCCAGCGCCGCTTTCGCCGTTGGTGTGGCCGTTGCCAGGCTGCTGTTCGGCGCCTGCAGTGCGTATCCGGGTGAGCTCCCGTTCTCGCTCGACTCGGCGGAGGTGTCCGCGCGACAGGTAACTGAATTGAGTGGAACCGTTGTCGGGTATACCGTCTTGTGGTATGAAGTGTCTGGTTCCGAAACCGATCTGGTAAACGCTGCCGTCTTTGGAGTTAAAGCGGTTATGGTCTTCGTTCTTGCCCATGATGCGCTCGATGCTGGGAATGCCAGCGCCGCGGAGCGGGTAGATCATGCTGACGAACATGTGGTTTTCGCCGCTATCGACGGGGAAACGGGCCGGAGCGAAGGAGTACGACAGGTTGGGAAAGGCATCTTCGTAACCTTCCCGGTCCAGCTGGTCGCGTACGTCAGCTTCAATTTCCTTGATGCCCTCTGGGTTGACGGGCAAGGTAACAACCATGCGTATGACCGATTCGTCCTCGATGGGATCGTGATCAGCCATTTGCAGGTCTCGACGCTTGGGGTCAACCATTTCCCACAGGGCGTTCTTGACCTGCCATGTTACATGGTTATCTTTGCCTTTGATGACTGCAATCTGGCGGTTGCCGAAGGGCAGCCGGAAGCGACCGCCCTGGCGAACTTCGGAGACATCAACGCGGCGGTTGAGCACTCGCATACCCAACCAACCGTTGGAGTATTTGCCGAAGCTGGAGGCGGTTTCGGCCAGCGATCCGCTATCGGTCTGGTACTCCATCGCTGCCTCGACAGAGGCGAGTCCGATGGCCAGTTTGTTGTCCAGGGTGCTGTAATTCCGGTACATGCGATTGTCGGTGAGCAATGATGGGAAACCGACTTCGGTCCGACCGGTTTGCGGGTCGACTTTGTTCATGGTTTCTTCGTAAGCGCCCCAAGTCTCGCGGCGCATGTTTTCTTCAAGGGCGTGCTCTTTGGGGAGCAGCACGATGGGCAGGAAAAGGGCTTCGGGGAACTGCTCGGCAAGCTTGCGGTGGAGCAATCCACCGAGTTTGGCGTGGCCACCAAAGCCCAGCCATTCCACGATAACCTGCGGAGGTGCATTGACCGCTTCGGATCGCTGCGCGACCAAGTCAACCATACGGTCCAAGTCGCGATCAATCAGCCCGTAAAAATCTTTGAAGGCGTTGGGATCCCGAAGGAACCCGTCAACCTTGGGGAAGTATTCGGGCAGGATGACAGGAAGGCTTCCGCCGCTGGGAACGCGTCGCATCTGGTGTACTTCAGATTCTATGTCTGAAACCGTGGACTGGTTGCAGTCATAGATGAACATACCCTGGAGGCGGTTGAGAACTCCGGCCTGGCCCATTCGTTTGGCCCAGTTCCAACTCCGCTTGTAGCCGGCGGTGCCTACTGAGACAGACAGGATAGGGGGCGGTTTGCCCTCGTCATATCTATCGTCTGCTGTCACCACCGGGTGGACAGATTCTCTTCGGACTCTGAAAGTTCGTGCTTTCGGTGGCATAGCTGCTCCGTGGCCTCCTTCCTACATTGACCAGGCGACTCGGGATCTGCCTTGGGTAAATCTGCCTGGGAAGTGAGGCCAACTGAAGACAGAATTACTTACGGATGATACCGGAAGCGGTCGTTATTCAAAAATACGTCGCCCGCTCTTTTCCAGGTGATTGTTCACCAAATTATTGATCGTTATGGGTTCGGATAACTGATGTAAATCATAGCAGTGGCAGTTTCGCATTGTCAAACGACAGCAATTGCAAGTTATGTTGAATTTTTATAATTCTTAGAACCTGTCTACGATCTCTGAAATAGGTTAAGTTGAGACTATTATCAGGGGAGGGGTAATCATGTCTCATTCCTATCCCAGCGACATCAGCCGGGAGCAATTCGCCCGTATTCTGCCGACGTTGGAGTCGGCCCGCCGTCGGACCAAGCCCCGCACCGTGGACTTATATGACGTTTTCTGCGGCGTACTGTACCTCTTGAAAAGCGGGTGCCAGTGGCGAATGCTGCCGGCGGACTTCTCCAATTGGCGCACTTGCTACAAGTATTTCCGGCAATGGAGCGAGCGGCCTGGCCCAGGTCAGGATTCCATTCTGGAGCAAGTCCTAAAAAAAATCGGTTGGCGCGGCCCGACAAAGCAATGGACGGAAAGAGCAGACCAGCTTCTGCATCGTGGACTCCCAGAGCGTCAAGAACACGGACACCGCCGGGCACAAGGGCTATGACGCAGGCAAGAAGGTGTCGGGAATCAAGCGTCACATCGCGGTGGACACGCAGGGATTGCCCCATGGGATACACGTGACTACCGCCGACGTTACCGACCGGGCCGGGGCTTTGGCGATGTTTGACCGGCGGCGGGACGACCTCAGCCTGGTGCGGAACGTGCTGGTGGACGGGGGTTACACCGGAAAGCCCTTTGCCACTGCGGTGCAAGGCCTGTTGGGAGCCTCGGTGGAAGTAGTGAAACGCAGCGAACTGCACACCTTCGTGGTGCTGCCGAAGCGATGGGTGGTGGAGCGGTCTTTCGCCTGGCTGGAAAAGTGCCGCCGACTCTGGAAGAACTGCGAAAGAAAGCTCAATACCAGCCTGCAAATGGTGGTGCTTGCCTTCACGGTGCTAATCCTAAAAAGATTGTAAACAGGCTCTTAGATATTGCAATTAACTCTCACCTGATGTCGCCACGCTCCGATTTGACAACATCTGCCGGGGGTGCGAAAAGCGCAGGTAACTAGATGTAAAGTGTAGGCTCCGACCTCTCCGGATATTCGCCTGGAGTTAGTGGTGCGGGAAGTTGGGCTGGTCGAGATGGTAATAAGAACCAAATCCGGTTTCGGCAACGACCCGCCGGCGGCCTTCGTCGGGCTCACGGTCGGGATGCAGAATGTCCAGCACGGGTTCGAGATCGCCCTGCACCGGATAGATGCGTGTAACGTGCATATACGGGTCTTTTTTGAGACCTTCGGTGAAACGGGCGGTATTGAAGGCGATGTCCATGTTTGGATATCTGGCAAATATGCCGCTGCGGTCCAGGACTTCCGCTGCCTCCAGCGCCATGGGTTCGAGGGCGTCGGGATGGATGGGCAGCGAAACGACCACTTCCTGGGGCGCATTGGGTGAGGTGTTGACGCCGGCGGCCATTTGTGCGGCCGGGTCGAAGGTCGACCAGATCGCGTGTCCCAGGGACATGTAGGTATCGTCTTCGGGTCCTATTGCCGCGTACTGCTGCCATCTGGGTGGGAATCGCAGCCACTTGAACCGGTTGGTCACCGGCATGCTGCGCTTGGCGATGCCCATGCCCAGCCAGCCGCTGGAAGCAGGGATCAGGCGTCGGCAGGCGCCGGCCAGGGGGCTGTCTGAAGTTTCTTCCTCTTCGAAATCTGCCATCTCGATGCCGGCCAGGCCGGTTGCCAACCGCAGGTCGTCTTCGCCTGACACGCTGGACGATTGCGTGGTAACCAGGCAGTTGGAGCCTTCCAGCAGGGATTCGTACTGCTCCCAGATGTAACGCCGGGTCCATTCTTCGCAAACGTGGTCGGTGGGCAACATCATTATCGGCAGTATGATGGCCGACGGGAAGGAGTTTCGCAGTTTGCCGTGCAGGTGCCCGCCCAAAACGGAGTGCCCCGCAAATCCCATGAATTCGATGATGATATCGGGGGAATGGCCCGACCGGTCGGATTGGGCCATGATCTGGCTGACTACGTTGTCCATGTCCCGTTCCAGGGGTCCGCTGTACTCCTGGAAGATGCGTGGGTCGCGCATGAAACCGTTGGGCAGGGGTACGTAATTCGGGAAAATTATCTGGATGCCAGCGCCCTGACGACTTCTGCCGAGGAACTTGCCCAGATACTTTTGGATGTGGGAGATGGTAATTTCGTTGCAATCGTAGAACACCGCGCTCTGGATTCGGCGCACGGCGGAGAGTTCGGACATGCGCTGCAGAAACATGAGGGCGCGGCGACCACCGGCGGTTCCAATGCCGGCCACGACAATGTTGGCCGCGCTGGCCTGGGTGCGACGGTTCGCGGTCCGCAGCAATTCTGGACTGCGGTTGCGGGATTGTACGAATATGGTTGACATATTGTGACAGTCTGAACGGTGTCAATGGCGCCGGATGTCGATGCTGCTTGCCGGTAGCGTCCGGAGTTGGAAACGCTCACCACGGTTAACTATAACCGTGGTGAGCCCGTCGTGGCTAACTGGAGGATATACGGATTGTCCCGTTTTTCGGCGTCAGGCGCCCGGTTTCAGGAAGGAAACCACCGCGTCCACAAATCCTTCGGGATCTTCGATCTGTGGAATATGGCCCACTCCGGGCATGATGTGCTTGCGGGCCCGCACGATGTTGTTGTGGAGCAGTTCTTCGCCATCCCGCAAACGGTCGAGCTCGCCGTAGAGCACCAGGGTTTCCCTGGCGGTGATGCGGGGCAGGCGGGTCATGATGTCATACCAGGCCAACGACTGGTGCAGCTTCTGTACCCAGACTCCGGCCTGCGCGCGGGTGCCGTTGGTGGCGTCCACCCATTCGGGCCGCGGCTCGGCGAAGGTGGTGGCCTCCTTGAGCTGTTCTGCGCTGCGCGGCACCGGCATACCATCCCCGTCGTAACCGGCGGCAGCCTCGGCAATGCGCTGGGGGGCGGTTCGCGCATCCCAAACCGGCGCGCCAACCAGGACGAGTTTGTCCAGCCGGTCGGGGTAGGTGGCAGCCATTTCGGTGGCCAACACTGCGCCCACCGAATTACCCACGTAGTGGCCGCGGTGTATGTTAAGAACCTGGCAGGCGTCGTCGAGGGCCTGGGCGTAGTCGGGAATGTTGAAGTGCCGGGTGGGTTTGTCGGACTCCCCATGCCCCATCATATCGAAGGCATAGCAGGTGTAGTGTTGGCTGAGGGCGTCAATGACGGTGCTCCACGCCCAGGTCGATGTGCCCAGCGGGTGTAGCATCACCAGCGGATACCCGGTGCCCTGTTTAACGAAGTGCATATTGCCTTCGCGGGTTTCAACTGAATCGGTGAGGTCGCGCCGTACGAACATAACCGTGGCCTCCTTTCTGTAGCCAAAGGCATCTTTGGTCAAACGCAGGACCGACCACTGAAAATACGTGAGGGGGTCGGTCAGTTGGTGCAATGCTAGCGATGCCCCATTACAATGTCAATTGGGCGTATCGACGTGATAGGCGTGGCCGGGTGGTCGGCGAGATTGACGCGCCGGCGGCGGCGCATTAACCGCGCGGCCCGGGGAGCGATATCGCATGGGAATTCTTACCGAGGAAATGAAGCGGGCCGTGGCCGAGCAACGGCTCATATTTGCCGCAACGGTGTGCGCCGACGGAACGCCCAACCTTTCGCCAAAGGGAACAGTAATGGCGTGGGACGACGATCACCTGCTGTTTACCGACCTGGCGTCACCCGGCACGATGGCCAATCTGGAAAGCAACCCGGCGATAGAGCTTAACGTCGTGGATGTGTTTTTGCGCAAGGGCTACCGTTTCAAGGGGGTTGCCACCATACATCGGGATGGCGAAGTGTTCGGCGCGGTGGTGGAACGGATGCGAAATGGGGCGCCCTCGCTGAGAGGTTTGGCGGAACGGGTGCGGGCGGTGGCGCTGGTGCGCGTTGAAACTGCATCGACGCTGGTGTCGCCCGGCTACTGGGGCGGAGCCACCGAACCGGAGATGCGCCGGGATTGGGAATCGTATTGGCAGGGAGTGGCCGATACTTTCCGCGCCAGCGTGCCGGGGTACCCTGAAGCCTTGGGCGACAAGGCATGAGAAAGCCCGGGGACTACCCCGGGCCGTCTGAACACTGGTGTTGGAAGCGCGCCGAGGTGCCGGAGGCGCTAGTCGGCGGCCTGCGGCACCGTATTTGCCTGTTCTTGAGTCAGCGGCGACACCAGGTTGGCACTGGCGTTCTCTTTGCGACGGATCAAGAACCGCGGACGATGACCCACAGGGTGAAGAGCCCGATGAATGCTGCAATAGCTGCGATGGCGATCATTTTTATGTATCTCCGGTTGGTTCGGTCTATCGGGTTATCAACGATGGGCTGAATTATGGCGGGGTTTTGTTACACAGATTTTGCGACGATGTAACGGTTATGTAACGGAGGGGACGTGCGCTATACGCCCCGGCGTGGCGGGCTGTTAACATCGAAAGCCCGGGACATTATGTCCCGGGCAATGATCGCGAAGCAGGTGTGTCGGTAGTTATTAGTCGGCAGCCTGCGGGGCAAAGTCTTCGTGCAGCAGCGGGGATACGTTGGGGGTGGAGTTTCCGTGGCGCCGAAGGAGGAACTTGGGAACGACAACCCAAAGGGCGAAGAGTCCTACGAAAACGGCTGCGGCGGCGATTGCGATCATTGGTGTTTCTCCGGTTGAATGGTGGGCGATGCCCTTTTTCGATGTGCCCATTATGTTCCCATGATGTTACGGGGATTTTGCGCGAATGTTACGTGTGTGTAACAAAACACCGGATTTCGAAGCGAAACCGGGCGCCGGACGCGGTAGGTTAATCCTGCGGTTGCAGGCCCACCCACCAATGGCGTCCCTTGCCACGACGTTTGCGCTGGTAACCGCGAGAAGTCAGTTCCAGGCCGAATTTGCGCTGGCTGGCGGCCAGGTATCCATTGTCCAGACACCAGGTGGCGTAGCGGGTATAAAGCTCGCCGGCCAGGGTCATCATGTCGCCGCCCACGGCGCAGGCGTCGGCAACAAAGTCGGTGATGGGTCCTTCGTGGGTGGCCTGAGATGCCACCGAGATGCGCTGGGCAGGCGGGCCGTCGGGGGCGATCCAACCGGCGGGTTCGCCCAGGGTGGCGGCCACCGATCCGTTGCGCGGCAGACGACCTGATCCGCTGCCGAAACCCCCGACTCCGGCTACCGGAGCAAGATCGGGTGCATCGTGGGGTGACTGGCTGGCCAACTCGCCGGCAACCCCATAGTCTCCGGGGAGATCCTGCGCCGCAATATCGGCTTCGTACCCGTCCAGGCAGCGGGACAGGAACAGAATCAGATCGAGGTAGCGAGGGAGGCCGCCGAAATGCTCCCACCGCACTTCCTTCCCGTCCAGATCGGTGGCATCCAGCGTGAAATTGAAATCGGGGGCGGCGAAGCGCTGCCGGTATTCGTCGGGAATGCTCCACCTTGGCGCGATAAGGTCGGTTTCGACGCATTGCGCGATCAGGGCCACGCACACCCGGGCGGCGCGGAGGTTGGGGTCGCGTTCTTCCAGGGGTGGTGTGGTGAACGCAGCCGTCAATTCTCTGAGAGTCTGCAAAGCCGACAGGGCAAAGGCTCCGCGAATCTGGTTGCCGGCGCTGCGGACCAGGGATTGGTAGTCTGAAAAGGCCGGCGGGGTGTAGGTGTCCGTTTGCGGAGGGTCGTCCCGATTGGCGGCGTCACTGCCCGACACGAAGGAGGCGGACACCAGACCCCGGTGGGACGCGGTGAAGAAGGCCATGGCCAGCGCCAGGTTTTCCCGGGTTAGCCTTAGGCGCTGGCCCGGCGTCAACGATTCCGCGGCCGGGGGCGGGACGTTTTTAGCATCAGGATGGTCGGGGTGTTCGGATTTGCCGGATGCAGTTGTCATCCTGTCCATCCTCACATCCCGATGATCCTGATCCCGTCAATTGCTGTCCCAAGCGCTGGCCAGGAGTTGATGCTGGCTAGGAGTTGATGTCCATCACGACCTTGATGATGCCGTCCAGACGCTGTTCGTACATATCGTAGGCATTCTGGACTTCGGAGAAGCCGACGCGGTGGGTGATCAACTCGGCGGGGTCGGCCCAACCGCGGGCGCGCAGATCGACCATGTCCTGGATCTGGCTGATGGGGTCGCCGCTGCGGGCGCCGGTGGTGGGGGTGATGCGCGGTGCTTGTCCATCCAGAGGTTGTGCTCAATGGGCACCATGTGGTCGGTTTGCACGCCGAACACGATCACCTGACCGAACTGGCGCACGTGGCGGAAGCACTCGTTGAGCGAATCCGGGTAGCCGGCGGCTTCCACGCATACGTCCGGCCCGCGTCCCTTGGTGATCTCCATGACCGCTTCGTGAACGTCCTGTGTGTCGGGATTGATGCGGTGGGTTGAACCCATCTGCTTTGACTTTTCGAGTCGGTATTCCAGCGGGTCCACGACGATGACGTTGCGGGCGCCCATGCGGGAAAGAATCATGGTGAAGCTGAGGCCGATGCTGCCTTGTCCAAAGATCAGGATGTTTTGCTGCAACGGGCTGCCGATCTGTCGGCAGGAGTAGAGCACGGTTCCGGGAGGCTGGCACAGGACCCATTCGTCCAGGCCGCCGTATTCGGGCAGGACGGCGATGCGACCCGGGGCGCGAAAGGACGTATTCGCAAAGCCCACCGGTGCCGGGGAACGGGATTACGATCACACGCTGTCCCTCGTGATATTCCTCGGTCTTGCTGTCGACGATGACGCCGGCCAGTTCATGGGCGCCACGGCAAGGAGCCAGGGGGTATTCCGACTCGTCGAGCACCGGTCCGTAGGTATGGCGGATGTCGGAGCCGCAAACGCTGACGACGCTCCATCTTGACCAGCACCTGCCCATCGGCGGCGGTGGGTGTTTCGACGTCGGTGAATTCCCAACGCTTGGGGGCAACGAGTTGGGCTGCTTTCATGATCAGTATTCTCCTTGAGTTTACATAGATGGGCTGGACGGGCAGGATTTATGGGTCGAGCGGTTGCACCCTCACTCCCGTATCAAGTACGGGGCAGGCTCGAACCCTCTCCCGTCAAGGGAGAGGGGATCAGGCGTTGCTACTCAATGGGCCATGGAAACGGGGCAGGATTTCCTCGCCAGCCTGTTCCAGCTGCTCCATGGATTCGGTGCCGGAGCAGAGGGGACGAATCACGAATTTATACCCGCCGGCGTCCACATATTGTTCGATGAAATCACCGATCTGCTCCGAGGTGCCGACGGCCGAATATTCGGTGAAATGGGCGTCGGGACGCTGACGGGTGACGAACTGCTCGGATTTTGGCTTCGCCAGCCTCCTGATCGTCACAAATGTAGTAACCAATGAGAACGCCGACGTGGTCTTCTTCGATTTCGCGGTCGTACTGCTGAGCGGTTTCGAACACGATCTCGCGCCCGGAGCGCACCTCCTCGGGAGTAGCGCTGGAGACCAGCCATCCGTCGCCGACGCGACCGACACGCCGGGCCGCCCGCCGGACTCCGACCGCCAATCCAGACTGGCGGTGAGGGTTTCAGGAACGTGCGGGGCGTAACCGAGACGTTGTGGGTGGTGAAGAAATCGCCCTCGTGGGTTACGTATTCCTCCTGCCACAGACGGCGCATCAGCCCAATGGCCTCGTCGGTGCGGCGAGCGCGGTCGGCCTTGGGCACGCCGCAGGCTTCGTATTCGTCGGGGTCTTCCTGACCCAGGCCGACCGCGGGGAAGAACCGGCCCTGAGACAGCCAGTCCAGCGTGGCAACTTGCTTGGCGAGAACCACCGGGTTCCGCAGAGGCAGGGCGAGGACGCTGGTGCCGAACTTAAGGCGTTCGGAGTAACCGGCCACCAGGGACAGGGCGACCATGGGTTCCAGGCTGAAGCGATCGCTGCAAATGCGGTCGCTGAGCCAGATGGAGTCGTACTCGTATTTGTCGCCCAGCTCCACCAGCGTCCGCAGGAAGGAGGGGTCATTGCCCCCCTGTCCGAAGGCTCCGGGGACATAGCCTATGGCAACGCTCATGGTGTTGGCCTCCTTGGCGGCGGTTGATTACTGAAACGGGTAGTTGCGGCGTATTGTAGCAAATGACGGCGGGGTAGTCCGCCTTGGCCCATCCCTCTCAGGGTTTTTCGATTGTCCCCTAATGTCATTGCGACCCCGTACCCGATGCGGGGGTTGGCAATCTCGATGAGGCCGAACACACGTAGACGATCCTTCGACAGGCTCAGGACGAACGGCCCGGTGGGGGTGGTAACGGGATTGCCACGTCGCCGTGCTCCTCGCAATGACAGCATAAAGCGGGTACGCGTGAGCGTCTTCGCTTCATCCCTCTACCAGGGTTAGCCGCGCTTCGCCCGCAGTGACCAAGCGTGAACCCCCTTCCCGTTGATACTTTCGCCAGGATTGAGGGACATTACCCGATATCGGCTCCAGGCCGGCTTCGGCGCGAGCGTCGTTGATGTGATCGAGAACGCGCATACGCAGAGGCGGCAGCTCGTATCCAACATCAGCCATCATGCGGCTGTTGTCCACCAGGTACACGTGGGGAACCGGGCGGTCGCCGGTGCGGATGCTGGCGTCGGGGATGTAGGAACGCACGATATCGGCCACGTCGGCGATGGTGGCCAGTTCTCCGCCACTGATGTAAATGTGGTGGCTCAGTTGGTCGGCAAGTGCCACGCGCACGAAAATCTCGGCAGCGTCTTCGGTATGAATCATGGGCGACGCTTCCCGGGGATCGAAGTTCATCTCCACCGGCTGGCCGATGGCGGGCAAAGACATCATCAGGCCACCGATCATGCCGGTCATCCCGGTGACACGCCCGTGGCCGAAGACGGTGCAGATGCGCACGCCCCGAATGTCCAGGCCGTGGAGGGTGCGGTAGCGGGCGGCGGCAAAGTCGTTGACGGCCTTGGTCATGCCGTAAACATTGATGGGCGCGGCCAGGTCGTCCTCGGTGAGGGGGCGGTCGCCGAAGGTGTCCTGCACACCGTACACCGCGATGCTGCTGGCATACACCACGCGCTGGATATTGCCCCAGCGGGCTGCCTCGAAGACGTTGTTGGTGCCGTCGATGTTGACGGCCATGCCGGTAGCGGGCCGGTCCTCGGTATCGGGTGGCAACAGGGCCGCCATGTGGATGATCCGGTCCACATTATGACTGTTGATCGCTTCCAGCAGGTGGTCCATGCGGGTAACGTCGCCGCGGTAGATGGAAATCCGGTCCAGCAGGGGTTGCAGGTTAGCCCGCTGGGAGCAGGTCGAACAAGCACATCTTGGCCCCGTTCCACCAGCTTGCGAATGATGCGGTTGCCGATAAATCCGGTGCCGCCGGTTACCATCACGGTCATAGCCAAACCTCCAATGTCGCGTCCGCCGGAGAAAGCGCTGGGATGACGCCGGCGGAACACATCCCAGCATGATACCGGGGGTTGGTGAGCCGCGCAATGTTGGGATAAGCGCCAGTCGGATCGCCCACTTCCGTCGCTTACCCTACGCGGGGTTCCGACGAATTGGGGAGATTGCGAACCCCGTTGGATCAAGCAAGGGCCGTACGATTGTTGCACTAGCCTGACTGGTTATAACGTCTTGGACATCACTTATTCAACTCATTCACTACGAAGCCAAAGCGAAATTTCCGAGGTGCTGCGCCACGTGCGAGAGGGCAGAGCGGTTACGGTTTCGTACCGCGGGAAGAACGGTGGCCGAAATTCGCCCATTCAGCGCAGCCCCACGAACACCTGAGGAACGCATCCAGGACCTGCAACGGTGGGGCATAATAGTAGCCCTGTGCCGCCATCGTAACGCCTCCAGCGTGGCATGCGTTGGTATTCCCGATACTGGAGGCGCGTCGTGCCCGGGGCTTTGGTGACCTCGGTTTTTCTGAGCATAAGCGCGCGACGAGTGAGCGCTGCCTGACGTCGACGACAAAATCATCCGCGGTGGTTGCGTACTCGCCTTCGCGAGTCCGCAGGGTATGCAGCATCATCCGGACTACTGGCCGGGTTGACCTGGATCATATGTCCTCAAACCTGCTGAATGCAGAGATGGATCGCGCTTTGTCTCGCGAGGGCATGGTTTTCTTTCTGCGCGGCTGCTGGTAGCTCGGATCGACTGGGAGTTTTATCGCCGGAACGCGCGTGTCCCGTGACCGCGAGCTGCCAACCGCGCATAAAGGACGACACTAAGGCTAACACTCGTGACGCGGGCCAGCCCTGTTGGCACCTGTCTGCGGCAACGAGCTCTGTAAGCGTTTGAGACCGTGGACCCTGGGAGCATGTGTTTGTTCGCGTAACGCTGGACATGGCGGTGTGTTTTCGCGGCAGCGAGAAGTAATCTTGATTGGAAGGGAAGGCTGGAAACAAAAAGACACAAAGTCGAACCCTCGGGGTTTTGCATCCTGAGCTCAAATAGCCGTGGCGATGAGACTCGGTTTCGCGTCATGAGAAACAACAACACAACTCAACGTTTGCCGGGAGAAAAAATCGGCCGTCTAATGAGCGGTCATTTGCCGAGCAAGCCGGGCGGCAATCGCGCGGTGGGCTTTCGCCGGATCTGGCGCGGGTATTACGCTGACGGCGATTGCCAGCTGGTCTAGGCTCCGGGCGTATACGCGAACTCGTTGGCAACTCACGGGCCGGTCGTGGGCTGTCCGCGATTGCCGTGGCGAGTTGCCATACGCCAGCGGTCTACAGCGTCGCCCACCGCCGCACCCACAGCCTTGACGGCGATACAAGTCATATCGTTCCGACGCCTGCCCAGATGTTTGTGATGCCGAGGTCTGTGGTGAGAGCACTGCCAGCCGGCGTACGTTCTATGGGCAGTGATGTTTTTAGTTTACGACACGGGGGCCATGGCAAGCGCTGCCGTGGCGGATTCGTCATCGTGGAGTCGGCACGTGCGCGGTTGGTGTGGCGGGCCGTTGCTTGCGGCGCATCGGCCGGGAATTTCCCGGTCCGACATCCTGACGCACACCATTTCAGTCGTTGGTAACAGCACGCTCCCGCGGCGCGGTCAGTGATCGCGCATGCGTCGGCTGCGAACCTGTGGTCCGTCGCTCCATGGTTTTGACGGCGACGTAAGCGCAACCGAGCGCCTGCGGCGTCTTCCACTCCACGCCGCCGCCGGTCCGCTCCAGACGGCGACGATTGCTGCCCACTACGGATACCTTCGCGTAGTGGCGAAAACGTCAGCGCTCACAGCGAGGGTATGACAGCGGGGCACCGTTGCAGGCGTGTGTCAGCGGCATCCCGGCGGGCGCCCACGCCGGCGGGCATCGACATGCGGGAAAGAGGCGAAACCTCGTCGTAGAATGACGAGGGTCGTGTCGTGCGCAGTCGCGCCGTCGGCAGTTTCGATCCGCAAGAGGTGTGGATCCGAAGCAAAATGCCACCTCAGCGACATAGTGGCGCATTATATCAGAACATTATTTCTGATTTCCGAGGGATTTGTCCCTGATAGCCTGTCTACGATCTCTGAAATAGGTTAAATTGAGACTTTATCCGTGGAGGGGTAATCTTTCTCATTTCTCTATCCGCAGGCATCAGCCGGGTGGAGCAATTCGCCCGTACATCTGCATGTCCCTGGCCGACGTGGAGTCGGCCCGACGGCCTGACTCACCATCACATATCCCCTCACCTTTACTTATTAATGACGTTTTTTTCTCTTGCTTCTTAACTTGTAACCATCTTTACCCTGCTTGTTTCCAATGTTCTAATTTTCTTTCCCGTTGGACTTCCCCAATTGGCGCACTTGCTACAAAGTATTTCCGGCAATTGTGATCGAGCTGCCCTTTCCTTGTCAGAACTTCCATTCTGGAGCAAGTCCCTAAAAAAATCGGTTGGCGCGGGGGCCCCAACAAAGCAATGGACGGAAAGAGCAACCAGCTTCTGTATCGTGGACGTCCCAGAGCGTCAAGAAACACGGACAAAACCGCCGATAGCAAGGGCCTATACGCTAGGGCCAGAAGTGTCCGTAATCCCAAGGCGTCACATCGCGGTGGACACGCAAGGAATTGCCCCATGCAATACACGGGACTACCGGCCGACGTTACCCTAAACCGCCGAGGCTTTTGGCGTTTTGGACAAACGGGACGACCTCCATCGGTGCGGAACGTGCTTGTCGACGGGGGTTCAACCGGGAAGCCCTTTGCCACTCGGTGCAAGTGCTTGTTGGGATCCCCGGTTTAAGTGGAAAAACGCCAGCGAACCTGCACACCTTCGTGGTGCTGCCCGAATCGAATTGGGTGGTGGAGCGGTCTTTCGGGCTGGACTGGCGGAAAAGTGCCGCCGACAATCTGGAGAACTGCGAAATGAAAGCTCAAATACCAGCTTCAAATGGTGGTGCTTGCCTTCTGTTTCTAATCCTAAAAGATTGTAAACAGGCTCTGATAGATGGCACCGTTGCCAAGTCCCCGGGCCAATGGTAATCCGTGCGGCGCGATGCGGCAGCCGGCTATCGCAGGAGCGTATAACATCGTCGCCCACCCCTTCCCGATTGGAAGTCAACCTGCTATCCTCTCTAGTAGAATAAGCTAAATGGGTAGGAGGCTCGGACACTACTACCCCCTCCTCGGACAACGTCCGCTTCCCCCTCTCTTGCCTGTTCCTCATTTCCCCGAGCGGCTCTTTCTCTGCCTGCTCTAGACTCGCAGGGCGGGCGGGCGTTGACGCGGTCGGCGGAGTCATGCCCGCGAAGTGGTCGAGCATCATGCCAACGGGGCCCCCCCCCCCCCAGGACGGTTGCCAACGGTTTGGCCGCCCCTTGCCGGTAATGTCAAAGGCGGCGCCGTGCACACGGCTCGAACATGAGGGGAACCTGCGTCCGGGTTGTGTGTTGGCGCTGGGGGGCCGGACCGCCATGCTGCCTGTTATCGACGCGGG